>JAESHU010000220.1:0-67435 GCA_017639245.1 Myiopsitta monachus | reverse complement strand
GTCTCCCCCTGCAGGGGACGCTGCCGCCAGCCCCGGTGCGCGGAGCGGGGCTGCTCCGCCCGCTCCTGCCCGGTCCTTACCCTCAGCCTGCGGTGGTACCTCAGCAGCCGGCACAGGGACTTGATCCTGCCCAGGGCCCTCTCCCTCACGGTGGTGCTGAAGGAGGGGCTGAAGCTCAGCAGAAGCTGGACAGGGGAGAAGCCGCTGATGAGCCCCAGCTGCAGCCGGGGCTGGACCCGCATGGCTTCCATTGCAGCTCCCGCTGAGCTTCACTGCAATGCAGCAGGAGCAGCCCGGGCTCTGTGGGGCAGGGATGGAGGAAGTGGCACGGCAAGGGATGCAGGGGGTGAGGGCTTGCTCCCTTGGCTGTGGGTGATGCCCCGGCTGCAAGGACCAAGGCACGGCCCAGTTGCCAGGGGCTGGAGGTGGCGGGGAAAATCAGTGCCTCAGCACTGCCCCTGCCTGTGGGGCTGCAGGGGCTTTGGGTCCTTTCCAACCCAACCTGCTCGCTGCTCCTGTGGCTGCAGTGTACGTGTAAATACATGGGAATAGGAATGTAGCCATAGAGCTGAATCGATATAGGGTTAGTCGAAATGTCGTCGAAATGTCATAGAAATATCATAGAAATACAATTGTAATTATAGAGATATAAATATAAAGAGATATAAAAGTATATATAGAAATAAATATACAAAGATGCACGTATAAATACATCTAAATAGATCTAATATATATACACATATATACACATGAATATACATATATACACGTATATACATATATGTGTATATATATGCATATATATAAATATATATATATACAAATATACATACATATGCATATACACAAACATATACACATATATATATACACACATATACTCATCTCTATAACAGAGAAGTTCCTCCTCTAAAGACCGCTTTATGTAGCAGTTCAGGGGAAGGGAATTTCCGTCACCAGTCCCGTGGGTCCCAGCAGCCCAGGCCCAGCCTAGGGCAATGAGGAGGCAGCAAAGACCCCATCCCGGGGAGGGGGCTGGGGGGGTCTCAGCCTCCTGATGTGGGCAGCAAAGCCCCTGCTGGGACCCCTGCCCCGAGCTCTGTGGGCAGTGGCTGCCACCCCCTGCAGAGTCCAGCAATGATGCCCTCACTGGGAGTGCTGGAGGCCTTTGCCCCATAGCATCCCCATGGGGGCCCCTTCACCTTGATGGTCTCTGCCAGGTGGTTCTTATGGCAGAAGTCATCCATCCCCTGTTGCAAGTTGCGGATCCTGGTGGTGCTCAACAGGCAGCAAACGCTCACAAGGAGTCCTGACCTTTTCATACTCAGTCTGGAAACCAGTGGGGATGGAGGCACAAACAGGGAGTATGAGAGGGGACAAGGGTACCGGAGCGGTAGGGGTGAAGGCAGCACCCAACAGCATCCATCAACATCGCAGTAGCCATGCTCACCATGGTTGGGGTGTTGACAAAGGCCTCGATGCGCTCCACGTTGTCCTGCCACAGTGCGTACACGGGTAACCAGGTGGCATCTAATGGAGGACGAGGAGAGCTTTGGGGAGCAGAGGAAGCTCTGCCCCCCACCAGCATCCAAGGAAAGTGGTTCTGGTCATAGTCATGGAATCATAGAATGGGTTGGGTTGGAAAGGACGCGGAGCTCATCATTTGGGATTTCCAACCCAAGCCATCCTACGGCTCTATGACCTTGTGTCACCTAGGCTGTGTCCAACTTGGCCGTGGAGGGAGCATCCACCCTGTGCCAGCACCTCACCACCTCCACAGGCACCATCTTCCTTTGGCCGTGAGCTGGGGCTGCACCCAAAGCAGCATCCCTGCAGCCCAACATGCTGTGTGTGGAGATCCTCCTACCTGGGGCTCAATGCAGATAGAGTTGGGGGTCATTTGGGGGCAGCAGCAGTGTTGGGAGGGATGAAGATGCCTGGGGATGGATGGGTTTGGGGTACCATGAGGTGGATTTTGGGGTGGTTTATGGGTACCATGGGGACAAGAAGGGTTGGAGAAGCCTGGGGTTGGTTGGATTTTGGGGGACCATGTAGTTTTGGGGTGGTTTAGGGATACAACAGGGATTGGAAGGGATGGAGATGCCTGTGGTTGATTGGGGTTTGGGGTACCATGTAGTTTTGGGGTGGTCTCGTTATACCATGGGGATTGGAAGGGATATGTGGATCCTTCCACCTAGGGCTCAATAAAGATGGTGTTTGCAGTCATTATGGGTAGCAGCAGTGTTGGGAGGAATGGAGATGCCTGGAGCTGGGTGGGTTTTGGTTGCAAGGTGGATTTTGCGGTGGTTTAGGGGTATCATGGGGATCGGAAGGGATGGAGATGCCTGGGGCTGGGTGGGTTTCTGCACATCAGATGAGTTATGGGATGCTTTGGGCTTACCAGGCTATTGGGGGAGGAGGAATGTTGGGAGTGATGGAGACGCCTGGGACTGAGGTGAACCAGGACCCCCATCTGAGGACACAGAAGCTGTGGGGCCGGGAGGGGGGTGGCAGAGCTGTAGGGTGGGCATCAGGTCCCACGGGTGTGTGGTGGCCATGGAGGCTGCTGCATCAGCAGAGCTCCTGCAGGTGATGGAAGGCCCTTGAAGGAAGCTGCTGAGAGCCCGTCTGAGAACATTGGGGCTGGAGAAGAGAGCTGCGAGCAGCTTCCAGTGTCTGCAGGGGGTTCCAAGGGTGCTGGAGGGGGATTCTTCTGCAGTTGGTTCTGATTCCTTCATTTCCTTGAAGAACCAGCCCCATTGTGCTCTCAACAGAGAGCTCCCAATGCACAGCTTGCAAATAAGCGTGGGTTTGATTTACAGCTTACAATTCCCCCTTTGAACCTCTTGGGATACACGTACATCCCATAAGCCTCATCTCCTACTAGTGTCCCATTTGTAATGCTGAAACCCCATTGTGCAGAGCAGCACTGAACCACTGAAACCCTCAAAGGGTCCAAACACAAGTCAATCAATTAGAAACAACTTCTTTAATCAAGTCCAATTTAATAGTCAAGAGTCCCAGTGCAGTTCCTCACAGCAATCAGTCAAAGCATGGGCAGTCCAGGCTCGTTTCAGTTCAGTCACTCACAAGGGGATGGTGTGGGATGGGATGGGATGGGTTGGGATGGGATGGGATGGGGCAGAATGGGATGGGATGCAATGATGAGATGAGATGCAATGCAATGGGATGTATTGAGATGCTTTGAAATGGGATGCGATGCGATGCGATGGACTTCAATGGCATGATAAGAGATGAGAGTTAAGAGATAAGAGATAAATAAGGGAGAAGAGGAGAGATTGGATGGTATAACAATATAACATGATGTAACAGGATAAAACATAATATGTTATATGATGTTCTATGATATGCTTTGATATGGTATGATATGCTGTCTTATGCTATATGATGTTAACATATTCTCGAGCGTATGATGAAGGGAGAGGAGAAGAGAGGAGATGAGACGAGAGTGAACTGAGTTAAAATGAAATGACATCAAATGGAGATGAAATGGAAATGAAATGAAATGATATGTTGTGATATGTTGCAATATGATATAGTATAATATGAAATTATACATTTCCAGAGAGGTGGAAAAGAGAGGAGAGGAATGAGATGGGATGAGATGGGATGAGATGAGTTTAGAGGAGTTGGGATGAGATGAGTTTAGAGGAGTTGAGACGAGATGAAATGAGAAGGGTGAAATGAACTGAACTGATTTGATGCTGTAACATAACGTGATCTGATGTAACAAGAAAAGGAATAAAAATGAAATGCAATGAAATGAAATGAAATTAAAGAAGTAAATTATGCTCGAATGTAAAATGACATGGCATGAAAGAGAAATGAAATGAAAATGAAATGAAATAAAATGGCATGACGTGGTATTACATGATATGATATTTTTTGGAGAGGAGGGGAGGAGAGAAAATGACGAGGAGGAGATATTAAATTAAATGCAAGGAAATGGAAAAGAAAAGAAATGAAATTATATGACATGATATGATGTTACAACATGACGTAACATGATGTAGCATGAGAAAACATACTATGTTATGATATGATAAGAGAGACGCTATGAGATGAGGAGGGTGAAATGAAATGACTTCAAATGGACATGAAATGGTAACTAAATGAAATAAAAATGAAACGAAATTAAACATAATCAAATTCTATGATATGGTATGGTACGGTACGGTACGACACGACATAGTATGGTATGTATGACATGCTATGATAGAGAAGATATGCAATGATATCCTTTGATAAGGTATGATATGCTATGAGATGCTGTAATATGCTATACGATATGATGTGATATAATATGATATTTTTTGAGAGGAGAGAAAATGAGGAGGATGAAATGAAATTAAATGATATGAAATGGAAATGAAGTAATATGACATGATATGATATATGACGACACGACATGATGTAATATGAGATAACATGATAAAACTTAATACATTATATGATATGATACAAGATATGTGATGACATGCATTGATACAGCGTGATGTGCTACGATATGCTACAATATGCTAAATGAGACGATACCATATTCTAGAGTATATGAGGGGAGGACAAGAGGAGAGGAGAGAGGAGGAGAGCAGAGAGGAGGAGAGGAGAGCAGAGAGGAGGAGAGGAGAGCAGAGAGGACAGGAGAAGGGAGGGGAGGGGAGGGAAAATGAGAAGGAGGATGAAAAGAAATGAAATTAAATAAAAATTAATGAAGATTATGGGATGTGGTGCAATGGGAAGGGATGGGATGGGATGGCATGCTGTAGAATGTAATTTGATGTTGTCAGATGAGACGAGATGCGATGGGATGAGACGAGATTTGATGATACGCAATGCGATGTGATGCGATGCGATTAGATGTGATGCGATGATGAGAGTTGAGATGAGATGCGATGAGAGTTGAGATGAGATGCGATGAGAGTTGAGATGAGATGCAAAGAGGCTTGAGATGAGATGCGATGCGATGGGATGCAATGAGTTTCGATGCGAGGTAATATGATGAGATAACATGCGATGAGATGAGACTTGAGATGCGATGCGATGAGAGAGATGCATGACATGAGATGCGATGAGACTTGCGATGCGATGAGACTTGCGATGCGATGAGACTTGCGATGTGATGAGACTTGCGATGCGATGCGATGAGACTTGCGATGCGATGCGATGAGACTTGAGATGCGATGCGATGAGACTTGAGATGCGATGCGATGAGACTTGAGATGAGATGCGATGAGACTTGAGATGCCCCGCTTTTATAGCCGGCTGTGTTACGTAAGCGCCGGTGCTTTGTGACGTCATAAGCGGTGGGTGACGTCGCAGCAAGGCGGCTTTGGGAGCTCGGGTGCCCTGAGGTGGGAATGTGAGCAGGAGAGCTTGAGCATCTGCCTGCATTTGCTCTGCTTGATGGCTCCATCACTGCAAGCAGCCCCAGAGCTCTTCATTGTGCATTTGCAGGTGGAGCTTGGCAGCTCAGGAGCCTCCCGCCCCTTTGCCATGGGCAGCCCCATCCCTGGAAGGGCAGCGTTAATGGGGGAGCTGCCTCTGCTGCTCCATCCTCCTCCGGCTGTTCTCAGCGCCGTGCTTGAAGCTGCTCCTCTGTGCTTGGAATGGCTCCAGCCTCCTGAGGACCTGGGCAGCTCGGGAGGAAAGGTGGCTGCAGCGCAGGGCAGCATCATCCTTTGGCTGCGGAGCTGACCCAGGGCATCCCAGGCTGCTCCTCTGCAGCCCCAGCAGGCAGGGATGGGGACCCAGCAGGATTAGGCTCAGCTCTTGGGGTCTGACCTCTGGTGCTGCCTCTTTTGCCTCAGCACGTACCTGCAGCGATCGCTTGCAGGCTTCATCTGATGGGTGGGCAGCGATGGGCTTGGGTGGAGGAGCTGTCTCCAGCTGGCCTGCATGCATGGTGCTGGGGGAGCAGATCAGCCCCATAAGCATGGGGTGCTTGGGGTGCCGCTGTCACACACTATCAGAAGCTGCAGAGGAGATGGGGCTGTTCCCCATAGCAAGGCGTGGGCTCAGAGGTGGATTTTGGGGTGGTTTAAGGGTGCTCTGCGTATTTGAAGGGATGGAGATGCCTGGGGCTAGGTGAGTTTAGGTACCATGTTGTTTTGGGGTGCCTTATAATACTGCTCAGTCTATGTCACAATGCAGCTCTCTCAGAATTCTGATCTCAGTCTGTGTCACAATGAAGCTCTCAGTCTGTCTTGGAACGCTGCTCTCAGTCTGTCCTAGAATGCTGCGCTCAGTCTGCCTTAGAACACTGCTCTCTGTCTGCCCTACAATGCTGCTCTAAGTCTCTCTAAGAATTCTGATCTCAGTCTGTGTTAGAATGATACTCTCAGTCTGCTTTCGAATGCTGCTCTCACTCTGTGTTAGAATGATACTCTCACTCTGCCTAAAAACTCACTATCAATCTTAGAACGCTGTTCTCAATCTAACTTACCATACTGCTCTCAGTCAACCTTAGAATTCTGCTCTCAGTCTATGTCACAGTGCAGTTCTCATTCTGTCTTAGAATTCTGCTGTCAGTCTATGTCATAATGCAGCTCTCAATCTGCCTTAGAATGCTGTTGTCAGTCTATGCCATAATGCAGGTCTCAATCTGCCTTAGAATGCTGTTGTCAGTCTATGCCATAATGCAGGTCTCAATCTGCCTTAGAATGCTGCTCTCAGTCTGTCTTAGAATGATGCTCTCAGCCTGCCTTAACATTCATTGATCAATCTTACAACGCAGTTCTAAGTCTCACTTACCATGCTGCTCTCATTCTGTCTTATAATTCTGCTGTCAGTCCATGTCACAATGCAGCTCTCAGTCTCTCTTAAAATACTGATCTCAGTCTGTGTCACAAAGCAGCTCTCAGTCTGATTTGGAACGCTGCTCTCAGCCTCTCTTAGAATGCTGCTACCTGTCCTAAAATGCTGCTCTAAAGTCTGTCTTAGAATGCTGCACTCTATCGGTCCTAACATTCATGTATCAATCTTAGAACGCAGTTCTCAGTCTCACTTACCATGCTGCTCTCAGTATGCCTTAGAATACTGCTCAGTCTATGTCACAATGCAGCTCTCAGTCTCTCTTAGAATTTTGACTTCAGACTGTGCCACAACGAAGCTCTCAGTCCGTCTTGGAACGCTGCTCTCAGTCTGTCCTAGAACGCTGCTCTCAGTCTGTCCTAGAAGGCTGCTCTCAGTCCGTCCTAGAACGCTGCTCTCAGACCGTCCTAGAACGCTGCTCTCAGTCTGTCCTAAAATGCTGCTCTCAGTCTGTCCTACAATGCTGCTCTCAGTCTGTCCTACAGTGCTGTACTCTGTATAAGAATGCTGCTCTCAGTCTATCTTAGAATACTGCTTTCAGTTTATGTCACAATGCAGTTCTCATTCTGTCTTAGAATTCTGCTGTCAGTCTGTGTTAGAATGATCTTCTCAGTCTGCCGTAACATTCAGGTATAAATCTTAGAACGCAGTTCTCAGTCTCACCATGCTGCGCTTAGTCTTCCTTAGAATACTGCTCAGTCTATGTCACAATGCAGCTCTCAGTCTCTCTTAGAATTGTGATCTAATTCTGTGTCAAAATGAAGCTCTCAGTCTCAATTGCAACGCTGCTCTCAGTCTGTCCTAGAATGCTTCTCTCAGTCTGTCTTAGAATGCTTCTCTCAGTCCGTCTTAGAATGCTGCATTCTTTCTGTCCTAGAATGCTGCTCACAGTCTGTCCTACAATGCTGCACTCAGTCTGTCCTAGAATGCGTCCCTCATTCTGTCCTACAATGCTGCTCTCTGTCCCACAATGTCGCACTCTGTCTGTATTAAAAAGCTGCTCACAGACCGTCTTAGAATGCTGCTCTCACTCTGTGTTAGAATGACACTCTCAGTCTGCTTAAAAATTCTCTATCAATCTTAGAACGCTCTTCTCAATCTCACTTACCATGCTGCTCTCAGTGTGACTTAGAATTCTGACCGCAGTCTGTGTCACAATGCAGCTCTCAGTCTGTCATGGAACGCTACTCTCTGTCAGTATTAGAATGCTGCTCTCTGTCTGTCCTAGAATGCTGCTCTCTGTCTCTCCTACAATGCTGCTCTAAGTCTGTCCTACAATACTGCCCTCAGTCTCTATTAGAATACTTCTCTTGGACTGCGTTCAAATGCTTCCCTCAGTCTGTCTAAAAAACTGCTCTCAGTCTGTCCTAGAATGCTGCTCACAGACGATCTTAGAATACTGCTCTCACTCTGTGTTAGAATTACACTCTCAGTCTGCTTAAAAATTCACTATCAATCTTAGAACGCTGTTCTCAATCTCATCTTACCATGCTGCTCAGAGTCTACCTCTAGAATGCTGCTCTCAGTCTATGTCACAATGCAGATCTCATTCTGTCTTAGAATTCTGCTGTCAGTCTATGTCACAATGCAACCCTCAGTCTCTCTTAGAATTCTGATCTCAGTCTGTGTCACAATGCAGCCCTCAGTCTCTCTTGTAACGCTGCTCTCAGTCTGTCTTAGAACGCTGTTCTCAGTCTGTCCGACAATGCTGCTCTCAGTCTGTCCTGGAATGCTGCTCTCAGTCTGTCCTGGAATGCTGCTCTCAGTCTGTCCTGGAATGCTGCTCTCAGTCGGTCCTGGAATGCTGCTCTCAGTCGGTCCTGGAATGCTGCTCTCAGTTGGTCCTGGAATGCTGCTCTCAGTCGGTCCTGGAATGCTGCTCTCAGTCGGTCCTGGAATGCTGCTCTCAGTCTGTCCTGGAAAGCTGCTCTCAGTCTGTCCTGGAATGCTGCTCTCAGTCTGTCCTGGAATGCTGCTCTCAGTCGGTCCTGGAATGCTGCTCTCAGTCGGTCCTGGAATGCTGCTCTCATTGGGTCCTGGAATGCTGCTCTCAGTCGGTCCTGGAATGCTGCTCTCAGTCGGTCCTGGAATGCTGCTCTCAGTCTGTCCTGGAATGCTGCTCTCAGTCTGTCTTAGAATGCTGCTCTCAGTCTGTCCTGGAATGCTGTTCTCAGTCGGTCCTGGAATGCTGCTCTCAGTCGGTCCTGGAATACTGCTCTCAGTCGGTGCTGGAATGCTGCTCTCAGTCTGTCTTAGAATGCTGCTCTCAGTCGGTCCTGGAATGCTGCTCTCAGTCGGTCCTGGAATGCTGCTCTCAGTCGGTCCTGGAATGCTGCTCTCAGTCGGACCTGGAATACTGCTCTCAGTCGGTGCTGGAATGCTGCTCTCAGTCGGTGCTGGAATGCTGCTCTCAGTCGGTCCTGGAATGCTGCTCTCAGTCGGTCCTGGAATGCTGCTCTCAGTCTGTCCTGGAATGCTGCTCTCAGTCTGCCCTGGAATGCTGCTCTCAGTTTGTCCTGGAATGCTGCTCTCAGTATATGTCACAATGCAGTTCTCATTCTGCCTTAGAATTCTGTTGTCAGTCTATGTCACAATGCAGCTCTCAGTCTGTCTTGGAACGCTGCTCTCAGTCTGTCTTAGAATACTGCTCTCACTCTGTCCTAAAATGCTGCTTTGAGTCTGTCTTAGAATGCTGCTCTCTGTCTGTCCTGGAATGCTGCTCGCAGTCTGCCTTAGAATACTGCTCAACCTATGTCACAATGCAGCTCTCAGTCTCTCTTAGAATTCTGATCTCAGTCTGTGTCACAATGAAGCTCTCAGTCTGTCTTGGAACGCAGCACTCTGTCTGTCCTAGAATGCCGCTCTCAGTCTGTCCTAGAATGCTGCACTCTGTACTAGAATGCTGCTGTCAGTCTGCCTCAGAATGCTGCTCTCAGTCTGCCTTAGAAGGCTCCTCTCAGTTTGCCTTAGAATGATACTCTCAGTCTGCCTAAAAATTCTCTATCAATCTTAGAACGCTCTTCCCAATCTCACTTACCATGCTGCTCGCAGTCTACCTTAGAATACTGCTCTCAGTCTATGTCACAATGCCGTTCTCAGTCTCTCTTAGAATTCTGATCTCAGTCTGTGTCACAATGAAGCTCTCAGTCTACCTTGGAACGCTCCTCTCTGTCTGTCCGACAATGCTACTCTAAGTATGTCTTAGAATGCTGCTCGCAGTCTGTCCTAGAATGCTGCTCACAGACCGTCTTAGAATACTTCTCCCACTCTGTGTTAGACTGATACTCTCAGTCTGCCTAAAAATTCTCTATCAATCTTAGAACGCTGTTCTCAATCTCAACTTACCATGCTGCTAAGAGTCTACCTTAGAATACTGCTGTCAGTCTATGTCACAATGCAGCCCTCAGTCTCTCTTAGAATTCTGATCACAGTCTGTGTCACAATGCAGCTCTCAGTCTCTCTTGGAATTCTGATCTCAGTCTGTGTCATAATGAAGCTCTCAGTCTGTCTTGGAATGCTGCTCTCAGTCTGTCCTAGAATGCTTCTCTCAGTATGTCCTAGAATGCTGCTCTAAGTCTGTCCTAGAATGCTGCTCTTAGTCTGCCATATAATTCTTCTGTCTATCTTAGAAAACTATTCTCAGTCTCACTTGCTATGCTGCTGCCTGTCTTAGAATGCTGCTCTCAGTCTGCCATAAAATTCTTCTATCTATCGTAGAATGCTATTCTCAGTCTCACTTATCATGCTGCTCGCAGTCTATCTTAGAATGCTGCTCCCAGTCTTTGAGTTATGACTATGTCTGTCCTAGAATGCTGCTCTCAGTCTGTCCTCGAATGCTGCTCTCAGTCTGTCCTGGAATACTGCTCTCAGTCTGTCCTGGAATGCTGCTCTCAGTCTGTCCTGGAATGCTGCTCTCAGTCTGTCCTGGAATGCTGCTCACAGTCTGGCCTGGAATGCTGCTCACAGTCTGCCCTGGAATGCTGCTCGCAGTCCGTCCTAGAATGCTGCTCTAAGTCTGCCTTAGAATAGTGCTCAGCCTATGTCACAATGCAGCTCTCAGTCTCTCTTAGAAATCTGATCTCAGTCTGTGTCACAATAAAGCTCTCAGTCTGTCGTGGAACGCAGCTCTCTGTCTGCCCGCCAATGCTGCTCTAAGTCTGTCTTAGAATGCTGCTCTCAGTCTGCCTTAGAAGGCTGCTCTCAGTTTGCCTTAGAATGATACTCTCAGTCTTCCTAAAAATTCACTATCAATCTTAGAACGCTGTTCTCAATCTCAACTTACCATGCTGCTCTCAGTCTACCTTAGACTACTGCTCTCAGTCTATGTCACAATGCCGTTCTCAGTCTCTCTTAGAATTCTGATCTCAGTCTGTGTCACAATGAAGCTCTCAGGCTGTCTTGGAACGCTGCTCTCTGTCTGCCTGCCAATGCTGCTCTAAGTCTGTCTTAGAATGCTGCACTCTGTCTGTACAAGAATGCTGCTCTCAGTCTGTACCAGAAAGCTGCTCACAGACCGTCTTAGAATACTGCTCTCACTCTGTGTTAGAATGATACTCTCACTCTGCCTAAAAATTCTCTATCAATCTTAGAACGCTGTTCTCAATCTCACATACCATGCTGCTCTCAGTCTATCTAAGAATTCTGCTCTCAGTGCATGTCACAATGCAGTTCTCATTCTTTCTTAGAATTCTGCTGTCAGTCTATGTCATAATGCAGCTCTCAATCTGTCTTAGAATGCCGCTCTCACTCTGTGGTAGAATGACACTCTCAGTCTGCCTAAAAATTCTCTATCAAGCTTAGAACGCTCTTCTCAATCTCACTTACCATGCTGCTCTCAGTGTGTCTTAGAATTCTGATCTCAGTCTGTCACAATGCAGCTCTCAGTCTCTCTTAGAATTCTCATCTCAGTCTATGTCACAATGCAGCTCTCAGTCTATCTTTGAACGCTGCTCTCAGTCTGTCTCAGAATGCTGCTCTCTGTCTGTCCTACAATGCTGCTCTAAATCTGTCCTAGAATACTGCCCTCAGTCTCTATTAGAATACTGCTCTTGGACTGCCTTCAAATGATTCCCTCAGTCTGTCTAAAAAGCTGCTTTCAGTTTGTCCTAGAATGCTGCTCACAGATGGTCTTAGAATACTGCTCTCACTCTGTGTTAGAATGATACTCTCAGTCTGCCCAAAAATCACTATCAATTTTAGAAGGCTGTTCTCATTCTCAACTTACCATGCTTCTCTCAGTCTACCTTAGAATACTGCTCTCAGTCTATGTCACAATGCAGCACTCAGTCTCTCTTAGAAATCTCATCTCAGTCTGTGTCAAAATGAAGCTCTCTGTCTTGGAATGCTGCTCTCTGTCTGTCCTAGAATGCTGCACTCTGTCTGTCCTAGAATGCTGCTCTCAGTCTGTCCTAAAATGCTGCTCACAGACGGTCTTAGAATACTTCTCTCACTCTGTGTTAGACTGATACTCTCAGTCTGCCTAAAAATTCTCTATCAATCTTAGAACGCTGTTCTCAATCTCAACTTACCATGCTGCTCAGAGTCTACCTCTAGAATACTGCTCTCAGTCTATGTCACAATGCAGTTCTCATTCTGTCTTAGAATTCTGCTGTCAGTCTATGTCACAATGCAGCTCTCAGTCTCTCTTAGAATTCTGATCTCAGTCTGTGTCACAATGAAGCTCTCAGTCTGTCCTACAATGCTGCTCTCAGTCTGTCCTACAATGCTGCTCTCAGTCTGTCCTACAATGCTGCTCTCAGTCTGTCCTACAATGCTGCTCTCTGTCTGTCCTAGAATGCTGCTCTAAGTCTCTCCTAGAATGCTGCTCTTAGTCTGCCATATAATTCTTCTGTCTATTTTAGAAAACTATTCTCAGTCTCACTTGCTATGCTGCTCTCTGTCTGTCTTAGTATGCTGCTCTCAGTCTGCCATAAAATTCTTCTACGTATCTTAGAATGCTACTCTCAGTCTCACTCACCATGCTGTTCTCAGTCTGACTTAGAATGCTGCTCCCAGTCTTAGAATTCTGGTCTATGTCTGTCTTTGAATGGTGCTCTCAGTCTGTCCTGGAATGCTAATCTATGTCTCTCTTAGAATGCTGCTCTGAGACTGTCCTCGTATGCTTCTCTCAGTCTGTCTAAGAAAGCTGTTCGCAGTCTGCCTTAGAATGGTGCTGTCTTCCTCAAAATGCTGCTCTCAGGCTGCGTTAAGAATGCGGCTCTCAGTCTATGTCATAATGTACCTCTCAGTCTCTTTTAGAAAGCTCCTCTAAGTCTGTGTTAGAATGATGCCCGCAGTCTGCCTTAAAATTCTCTATCTATCTTAGGACGCTATTCTCAATCTCACTTATCATGCTGCTCTCTGTCTGCCTTAGAATACAGCTCAGTCTATGTCACAATGTAGCTCACAGTCTCTCTTAGAATTCTGATCTCAGTCTGTGTCACTATGAAGCTCTCAGTCTGTCACAGAATGCCGATCTCAGACTGTTCAAATGCTTCTCTCAGTCTGTCTTAGAATGCAGCTCTCACTCTATCTTAGAATGCTTCTCCCAGTCATAGAATTATGTTTTATATCTGTTTTAGAATGCTATACTCAGGCTCATCATGCTTCCCTCAGTCGGTCTTAGAATGCAGCTCCCAGTCTTCGAATACTGCTCTCAGCCTTAGATTGCTGCTCTCAGTCTCTCTTACAATGCTGCTCTCAGTCCCTCTTAGAATCCTGCTCTCAGTCTTAGAATGCTGCTGACAGACTGTCTTCAAATGCTTCTTTCAGTCTGTCTATGAAAGCTGCTCCCAGTCTGTCTTCGAATGCTGCTCTCTGTCTGTCTTAGGATGCTGCACTCTGTCTCAGAATGCTGCTCTCAGTCTGCCATAAAATTCTTCTATCTATCCTAGAATGCTATTCTCAGTCTCACTTATCATGCTGCTCGCAGTCTATCTTAGAATGCTGCTCCCAGTCTTTGAGTTATGACTATGTCTGTCTTAGAACGCTGCTCTCAGTCTGTCTTCCAATGCGACTCTCAGTCCCACTTACCATGGTGCTCTCAGTCTTAGAACGCTGTCAGTGTACCTTAGAATGCTGCTCCCAGGCTTAGAATTCTGTTCTGTCTGTCTTAGAATGCTGCTCTCAGTCGGTCCTGGAATGCTGCTCTCAGTCTGTCTTAGAATGCTGCTCTCAGTCTGTCTTAGAATGCTGCTCTCAGTCTGCCATAAAATATTTCTATCTATCAGAGAATGCTATCCTCAGTCTCACTTACCATGCTGCTGGGAATGTCCCCAAGCTCTGCACGGGGCAGAGTAATTTGAGGGACCACCAGAGCCTTCAAACAGGGGCTACAGCCACCAGAGACAACCCCACAGATAACTGGGGAGGGGGAACAGGAGATATAGGGAGACCCTGAAGCTTTTGGGAATGCAGCTGGGGGCTCCCCTAAATCATACCTGTGAGGATGCTGATGGTGAGCTCAACCCTCTGCCCAGGCGGGGGATGAAAATAAAAGGAGGTTCCTGGGAACTGGGGTGACCCCCTTGAACTCCCGCAGGCTCTGACTGGGAGGCAGAAGTTCTCCCGCCCTGACATCTTCTCAGCACCTCTGACACCAGCAGCTCCCGCACACAGAAGGCGCCTGCTTCGCGCCCACCACCTCTGCAGGCAGAGCTCAGCTCCAAGCACATGAACAAACCCAGTGCCTCCTCCTCACCCATCCTCTGCCCCCACAGCTGGGATGGCACCAGCACATCTCCTGACAGATTCTCCTCCCTTTGCAGCACGCACACACAATGCCTTTCAAGCCAACATTAAACCAGGATTGCAAAGTCAAAGAACACGTACCTGGATGTGCACGGCAGCCAGGCCAGATGCAGCCTCCCCGTGGAAGGGTCTCCTCTGCACCAGTTCCTGCAGGGCTCTGCTCCTTAAATAGCCCACACTCACCGTGGGGCCCCGTCAGAGTGGGCATCTCCACAGCGACCACCACCGCTTTGTGACGGCGGCAGCATCGTGACCATGGCCACCGGGTACCCAGGGGTGCTCCAGGAGTCACCACGGGGGACCAGCCTCTGCACAGCCGGCTCGGGGAGGTCCCTCACGGGCTGCTCTACCCCAGTGCCTTTGGTGCAGAGGTGGAGCATGCGAGGGGTCACAGCTCAACCTGGGCAATGGAACAGGGCGTCACGGCCACCTACAAGAAGTGGAGAATGATCGACATTTGCACAGCAGAGAATCATGGAACCCCAGACTGGGTTGGGGTGAAGGGACCTTAAAGCTCATCCAGCTGCAACCCTGCCATGGGCAGGGACACCCTCCACTCAAGCAGCTTGCTCCAAGCCCCTCTGTCTAACCTGGCCTTGAACACTGCCAGGGATGGGGCAGCCACAGCTTCTCTGGGCACCCTGTGCCAGTGTCCCGCCACACTCACAGGGAAGAACTTGTAAGATCTCCTCTCAGTCGCCCCTCTCTGTCAGGTTAAAGCCGTTCCCCCTTGCCCAGTCCCCACAGGCCCTTGCTCTCCCCACAAAAAATGAGGGCAGAACACAGGATTTAAGGCAGCAGCAGCACTCAGCTGCCAGCTCAGCCAGCACGATTCGCACACCGAGTCCAAAGCAACCACTCTGGGGAAGTCAGTTGAGGTGCTCTTGGCAACTCCTAAAGCTCCCCAAGATCGCCATGGCCACCCACCTCGTTCCACGCTCCTGTGTCCACAGGCGTCACTGTCACCGAGACACCAAGATGGAAAACAGCAGAGGAGCTGCTCTTGCCTCCTCCACCGGTAGCTGGTGTTCCGTGGGGCAGCTGTTGCCTCCCGGTTGCTTTGCTGAAGGGTTCCGTGGGGTTCCATGGCCTCGCACACCTGAACAGGGGGAGTTCCAGAATCAGCCACCCCTGAGGTGGTCATTGTGATGCATGAGCTCTGACTGGGTCCACGGGGTGCTCTGGAGCTGCTGCAGGCATCCTCTGGGATTCTCTAGGGGTATGCCTAGGGTGCTCTGGGGGTGCTTTAAGGGTCACCACAGCCAAACTCTGGCCCAAACCCGGTTCCCAGCACCCCATACTCCCAGGCCACGCGCAGCCCCACTGCCCAGAACTCGTACCCACTCCCCGCGTTCCCCAGCAACCCGGGAGCGCCCGGCCCCACTGCCCAGAGCCATGGGGGTCCGCAGACCCCCAGGCCCACTCCCCGGGCTCTACATCGCCCCCCAGACCCGCGCTGCACCCACTCATCCTCCTCCCGCTCTCGCTCTGCTGCTTTGGGCACAGAGTCAGTGGGGAGAAGGAAAAGGGGACAGGAGGGACACGGGGGGCACAGCCCCAAAGGCAGCAGCGGTGCTGTCACAGAGCACAGCCACACAAACACATGAGGGCTTGGGGGGCCTGGGCCGATTCTGAGCGGGTCCCCAAACAGGAAACATGGGGGCAATGTGGGGGGTTCTATGGGGATCTGTGAGGGTTCAGAGGGGTTTATGGGGTCTATGTGGTGTCTATGGCTGCTCTACAGAGGTCTACAGCAGTCTATAGGGGTCTATGGGGATCTATGGCTGATATAAGGAAAACAAGTGCCTGGAAAACACGGGGTTAAAATGCTTTGAAGTTACGTCTAAGATAGAGAATTCGGTTTGTGTTGTAAGTCTGCGGTGTGATAACAGAATTTAGTAGTCTTACTAACAAGAGTGAATTTCCATCCTTCTAAGGAGTGAATTCTTTCTTACTATCCTTCTCATTTATCAGTTAGTTTGGAGACAGTGACTCCCAAACATCTACTAGCTTGGGATACTGCTTGTCTGCCCATGCTGTCCTGCTTGCAATACATTTTGTACAAAGGTCACGCTGCTCTAAATACTTGCCAGCTCTCAGAAACTTGCAGATATGGCTGCTTTCAGCTTATTGTGATTCCTGGGGCATCCGACTGTGCCAAAGGTGAAAAGGGCACCCTCAGGAAGACTGCTTACTTCATCTTGAACACCCCTGCCCACATGAGGAAGACTGCTTACTTCATCATGAAGACCCCTGCCCACGACCATCGGAGGGCAGTTCTCAAGCGCCAAAGGGGAGGAGACTTATGATAAGGAGTACCTAAACTAATTGTAATACCCCCACCCCTCCCTCGGCAACCTAATGAATATGCACGTTTGTGTGTAATAAATATCTGCTTGCTTAACCCCTCGGTGTGCAAGTTAGGAGGAGCGATTCCCCTTGCACCCAGTGCCACAATAAACATACCTGCTTTATAAATCTCCTTGAGTTGTAGAGTCTGAGCCCCTGCTTCATGGGGGCCTACGGTGTCTACGTGGCGACTCCGGGGAGTCTGTCGGCGCCTATAGGAGGTGTGTGTGGGGGGGGAATGGTTGTGGGATGAGAGCAGTCTGATTGGTTGCTACTGCCGCCCGTCATTGCCCATGACCAATCAACACCCGAGGCTCAGGAGGAGCAGGCAGGAAGGGCGCTGTCTGGAAACCGCCTGCGGGGCATGATGGGAGTTGTAGTCTTTCTGCCACCGCCATCTTGTGCCATGGGCAACCTCCATTTTGCCGCTGTCGGGGGGAGGGGAGGGGGAGGGTGACCCACAAGTGCCCCCGCAATGACCCCAGAAACCCACAACTGCTCCGCCAGTCATCCCCAGACTGACAACTGCCCCCCAAGTGACCCCCAGACCCACGACTGCTGGGTACACAGGTGTTCTGCTGACAGGCAGGGTACTCAACAAGATGATTACACACTACCTGTGTAACATGCACAGTGCATTAAGCAAGCACACTAAAGCAAACCAGCACAGCAAAGCCAAGTGGGTGGATATTTCTATACCATAAATAAGTACAATAAAACAAATTGTGTATCTGACAAGCGAGATTCCACCAGAGCTGAGAATGATGAGTCTGCTCTTTTGATTGAAGAAAGGAAAATTGCTCAAGGTCTGCAATGACTGTAAAATATAGTTGAGCAATAGCATATAGTGTGTGGTAAACGTAGCAAGGCCCATACATGAAGCTTGGGTAATCACAAATTACAGATGTTCCTCTGTCTTTGAGAAACTACAGAAGCCCCTTATCTATGAGACTGTGAATTTACAAATGCAAAAGAATTCGCATGTACAAGGAAAATTACTCAAGGTCTGCAATGACTGTGTAAACTATAGTTGAACAATAAGATATAGTGTATTCTTGGTAAGTATGTAACCACAGGAAAAGATAAATCCAAGTATCCTTGAGCATAGAGTCCGGGAGGATACCTAGTGTCCGGTAAGGTTCTTATAATAACAGCAAAACTCTGGTTAATTAGCCAAATTTAGGACATAACAGCTGGATGACAACTGCGCATGCGGCAGACAGAAGAGGTAAAAGAGTTCAACTGAAAAAGTCTGTATAAAGGTCACTGAGGAAGACTCTTACTTCATCCTGAGACCCTCGCCCAAGACCACCAGGAGACAGTGCGCATGCGGAAAAGGCCTGCAGAACTAATTATCATACGAAGAGGCAGCAAAATTACATATTGCACCACCCTAATGAATATGCATGTATAAGCTCTATAAAAGGAGTGACTCTATCATCCTCTGTGTGCGTGTTGGTGGAGCGGGAACTCCCCGCGCACCCAGCGCTGCTTTGCTTACTGCCTTTTTGTATTAGCTTACAATAAATTGACTTTGTAATTTGGACTCTGGCCGTTTATAACAAATTGGTGAGCCCGACGTGATATCTGAGTGGTCTCTCGGATTGGGTCTCACAGGTTGTTACTGTGGCTCAGAGGAAGATAGTAATTGGGGTGGATCTCCAGATATCAACAAACAAAGAAGAAGTAATAAGCAAAGGAATTGGATATCCTGGATAGGGAAGGAAACTGCAGTTAAATTTACCCGTAATTCTGGTGCACAAAGACCTGAACGAAGACGACGGAGCCGTAATTTTAAGGGATACCGTTCGGTTGGGTGGGATTCGGTTGCCTGAATATGTGACTGTCCACGTTGTCCTCCTTGTCTCCACTGTCCCGATTGTCTCCATTGTCCCTATTGTCCCCATTGTAATCATTTCCCCCATTGTCACCACTGTCACCATTGTCACCATTGTTCTTTTTCTCCTTATCCCAGTTGTCCCCATTGTCCTCATTGTCTTCATTGTCCTCATTGTCCCGATTGTCTCCATTGTTCTCACTGTGCTCGTTGTCCTCATTATCCCCATTGTCTCCATTGTCTCCATTGTCTCGATTCTCCTTATTGTCTCCATTGTCCTCCTTCTCCCCATTCTCCTTATTGCCCCCATTATCTCCATTGTCCCCACTGTCCTCATAACCTTCATTCTCTCCATTCTCCTCATTGAACCCATTGCCCTCATTTTCCCCATTGTCTCCATTGTGGAAATTGTCTCCATTATCCTCATTGTCATAATCGTCAACATTATCTCCATTGTCCCCATAGTCTCCACTGTCCTTATTGACCCCATTGTCCACATTGTTACCACTGTTCCCATCTACCCATTGTCCCCATTGTCCCAATTGTCCCCCTCATATCCATTGTCTCCATTCCCCTCATGATCTCCATTGTCGCCATTTTAAACATTGTCCCTATTGTCTACACTGTCCACATTGTATCCATTGTCTCCGTTGTCCCCATTGGCCCCATTGTCCATATTGACTCCATTGTCCTCATTGTCCCAATTGTCCCAGTTGTCTGCTTTATCCCCATTATCTCCATTGTCCCCATTGACATCATTCAAACCATTGTCCTCATTGTTTCATTTGTCGCCATTGTCTCCATTGTCCCCATTATTCCCACTGTCCCCATTTTCTCCATTGTCCCCATTTTCTCCATTGTCCTGAAAGTCTCCATTTTCCTCCATATCCCAATTTTCCCCGTAGTCCTGATAGTCCTCATTCTCTCCATTGTTCCCATTGTCCTTATTGTCCCAATTGTCCTCATTGTCCCCATTCTCTCTATTGTCCCCATTATCCCCATTGTACCATTATCCTGACTGTCCTGATTGTCCTCATTGTCTCATTTGTCCCCATAGTCCCCATTGTTCCCATTGTCCTCATTGTCCCTGTTGTACCCATTGTCTTCATTGTCCCCTTTAAACTCATTGCCCCCATTGTCCCCATTATACCCTTTGTCTCCATTGTCCTCATTGTCCCCATTGTCTCCATGATTCCCAATATCAACTTTATCCTCATTTTCAGCATTGTCCCCATTGTCCTCATTGTCTCCACTGTCCCCATTTTCCTTATTGTCCTCTTTATAATCATTGTCCCTCTTATCTGCCTTTTCCTCATTGTTCCCATCACACCCATTGTCGCCTTTGTCCCCATGGTCTCCATCGCCCCCATTGTCCTCATTGTAGCCACTCTCCCCATTGTCTCCCTAGTCCCCATTGTTCCCATTGTCCTCTTTGTCTCCATTGTACCCATTGTCTTCATTGTCTGCTTTGTCCTCATTGCCCCCATTGTCTCCATTATCCCGCTTATCCCCATTGTCCACATTGTCCTCACTGTTTGCATTGTCTCCATTATCGCCATTGTCTCCATTCTCCCCATTGACCTAATTACCCCATTTTCCTCATTATCCCCATAGTCAACATTTTCTCCGTAGTCCTTATTGTCCCCATTGTCTTAATTGTCTGCATTATCACCATTGTCTTTATTGTCCCCATTGCCCTCATTCTCACCATTCTCATCATTGTTTCATTTGTCCCCATCGTCTCCATTGTCCCCTTTGTCCTCATTGTCCCCCCGTCCCCATTTTCTCCTTTGTCCTCATTTTCCCCATTTTCCTCATTATCCCCATTTTCCCCATTGTCCTGATAGTCCTCCTTTTCACCACTGTTTTCATTGTCTTCATTATACCAACTGGCCTCATAGTCCTCATTGTCTCCATTGCCTCCATTGCCCTCATTCTCCCCATTGTCGTCATTGACCCCATTGTCCTCATTTTCCCCATTGTCTCCACTGTCTCCACTGTTCCTACTGTCTCCATTGTTCTTATTGTCCCCATTGCCTACCTTGCCCCCATTGTCCCATTGTCCTTATTATCCCCGTTGTTCTCATTGTCTTTTTTTTTTCCATTGTCCTGATTGTATGTATTGTCACCATTGTACCTTTTGTCCCCATTTTCTCCTTTGTCCTCATTTTCCCCAATTTCCTCATTGTCCCAATTGTCACTATTATACCCATTGCCCCATTGTCCCAGTGTCCTTATTGTCCTCATTTTCCCCATTGTCTCTATTATTCCCAATGTCCCCATTGTCCCCATTGTCAGCATTGTTTCCATTTTCCTTATTGTCCTCCCTATAATCATTGTCCCTATTGTCCGCCATTTCCTCATTCTTCCCATCACGCCCATTGTCTCCATTGTCCCTATTGTCCCCATTGTTCCATTGTCCTCATTATCCCCATTGTACCCATTGTCATCACTCTCCTCAATGTACCCATTGTACCCATTGTCTGCATTATCCTCATTGTCCCCATTGTCTCCATTGTCTCCATTACTCCAATTATCCCCACTGTCCAAATTGGACTCATTGTCCCCATTATCTCCATTATCCCAATTGTCTCCATTGTCCCCATTGACCTAATTATTCCCATTTTTCCTCATAATCCCCATTGTCAACATTGTCTCTATAGTCCTCGTTGTCCCCATTGTCTCTATTGTCCCAGTTCTCCCCATTATCTCTTTGTCCTCATTGTCCCCATTGCCCCCCTTGCCCTCATTGTCCCTTTTTTCACCATTGTCCTCCTTGCCCCTATTGTCTCCTTTGACTCCATTGTCATCATTATCCTCAGTGTCCCCACTGACCCCATTTTCTCCTTTGTCCTCATTGTCCCCATTTTCCTCAATATCCTCATTTCCTCTATTGTCCTGATAGTCCTCCTTATCGCCATTTTGCCCATTGGCTTCATTGTACTAAATTTCCTCATTGTCCACACTGTCCTCATTTTCCCCATTGTCTCCATTGTCTCCATTGTTCCCACTGTCCCCATTGCCCACTTTGCCCCCTTGTCCCCTTTGTCCTTATTATCCCCATTGTTCTCATTTTCCCCTTTTTCCCCATTGCCCTGATTGTATGTATTGTCACAATTGTATCTTTTGTCCTGAATGTCCCCATTGGCACCATTTTCCCCAATTTCCTCATTGTCTCCATTGTCATTATTATCCCCATTGCCCCATTGTACCATTGTCCTCATTGTCCTCATTGTCTTCACTTTCCCCAATGTCCTCATTGTCCCCATTGCCCCCATTGTCTTCATTGTCTCCTTTGTCCTCAAGGCCCCTATTGTCCCCATTGTCTCCATTGGCAGCATTGTCTCCATTGTCTCCATTATTCCCAATGTCCCCATTGTCCCCATTGTCAGCATTGTTCCCTTTGTCCTCATTTTCCCCAGTGTCACCATTGTCTCCATTTTCCTTATTGTCCTCTTTATAATCATTCTCCCTATTGTCTGCCATTTCCTCATTTTTCCCATCACCCCCATTGTCTCTATTGTCCCTATTGTCCCCATTGTTCCCATTGTCCTCATTGTCCCCATTTTCTCCATTATCCCTCTTCTCCCCATTATCTCCTTTGTCCCCATTGTCCCCATTGCCCCCCTTGTCTTCATTGTCCCTTTTTTCCCCATTGTCCTCATTTTCCCTATTGCCTCCTTTGACTCCATTGTCATCATTGTCCTCCTTGTCCCCATTGTTTCCATTGTCCCCAGTGTCCTCATTATCCCCATCTGTCTCCATTGTCCCCTTTGCCTCCATTGCCCTAATTTTCCCTGTTATCCTCACTGTCTCCATTGTATTAATATCCCGCATTGTCCCCATTATCCTTATTGTCTCCATGGTCCTCATTGACCCTATTGTCCTCATGGTCTGCATTATCCCCATTGTTCTCATTGTCCCTTTTTCCCTAGTCCTGACTGTATGTATTGTCACCATTGTACCTTTTGTCCTCATTGTCCCCATTGTCTCCATTTTCCCCAATTTCCTCATTGTCCCCATTGTCACTATTATACCCATTGCCCCATTATCCCATTGTCCTCAATTTCCTTATTGTCCTCATTTTCCCCATGGGCCTTATTGTCCCCATTGTACCCATTGCCTCCATTGTCTCCTTTGTCCTCAATGCCCCCGTTTTCCCCATTGTCTCCATTGTCCTCATGTTCCCCATTGTCTCCATTATTCCCAATGTCCCCTTTGCCCCCATTATCAGCATTGTCTCCATTTTCCTTATTGTCCTCTTTGTAATCATTGTCCCTACTGTCCGCCACTTCCTCATTCTTCCCATCACGCCCATTGTCTCCATTGTCCCTATTGTCCCCATTGTTCTCATTGTCCTCATTGTCCCCATTGTACCCACTGTCATCATTCTCCTCAATGTTCCCATTGTACCCATTGTCTGCATTATCCTCATTGTCCCCATTGTCCCCATTGCCCCAGGTGTCCCCTTGGTCCCCATTGTCTCCATTGTCCCCATTCTCTCCATGGTCTCCATTTTCCCTATTGTCCCTATTGTCCTCATTTGTCCCCATTGTGCCCATTGCCTTTATTGTCTCCATTTCCTTTATTGTCCCCATTCTCTCCATTGTCACCATTTTCCCCACTGTCCTTACTGTCCCCATTGCCTCCATTGGCCCTATTGTCCTTATTGTCTCCATTATCCTCATTGTTCCCCTTGTCCTTATTGTCCCCATTGTCCACAATGTCCCCATTGTCACTGTTATCCCCATTGTCCCCATTGTCCTTATTGCCCCCGTTTTCCTTATTGCTGCCATTGTCCCCATTGCCCCCTTTGACCACATTGTCCCTTTTTTCACCATTGTCCTCATTGTCCCTATTGTCTCCTTTGACTCCATTTTCCCCCTTGTCCTCCTTGTCCCTTTTTTCACCATTGTCCTCACTGTCCCTATCGTCTCCTTTGACTCCATTGTCATCATTGTCCCCATTGTCCCCATTGTTTCCATAGTGCCCAGTGTCCACATTAACCACATTTGTCTCCATTGTCCCCTTTGCCTCCATTGCCCTAATTTTCCCTATTATCCTCATTGCCTCCATTGTCTTAATATCCCGCATTGTCCCCGTTGTCCTTGTGGTCTCCATGGTCCTCATGGCACAATGGGGACAAATGAAACGATGACGAGAATGCCGAGAATTAGGAAAATGGGGACAATGGAGACAATGGTGATAATGCAGGCAGTGAGGACAATGGGGACAATACGGACTATGGAGACAATGTTGACAATGAGGACAATGGGAATAAAGATGTCAATGGGGAGAATGGGGACAATGGTTATAATGAAGACAATGCAGACAATGAGAACAATGTGGACAATTAGGATAATGGGGATAATAGAGACAATGGGGGCAATGAGGACAAAGAGGACAATGAAGACAATGGGTACAATGGGGACAATGAGGACAATGGGAACAATGGGGACTATGGGGACAATGGGGAGAATGGCTACAATGAGGACAATGGGGGCAATGGAGACCATGAGGACAATGGGGACAATGGAGACCATGGGGACAATGGGGGTGATGGGAACAAGGAGGAAAAGGCGGATAATAGGGACAATGATTATAAAGAGGACAAAAAGGAAAATAGGGAACAATGGAGACAATGAGGACAATGGGGACAATGCTGACAATGGGGACAAAGGTGACATTGGGAATCATGGAGACAATGGGGACAATGAGGACAATGGAGACAATGGGTAGAAAGGGGACAATGGGGAAAAAGAGTTTAAAGGGGACAATGAAGACAATGGGTACAACAGGGACAAAGAGGATAATGGGAACAATGGGGACTATGGAGACAAATGAGACAATGGCGACAATCAGGACAGTCGGGATAATGGTACAATGGGGATAATGGGGACAATAGAGAGAATGGGGACAATGAGGACAATTGGGACAATAAGGACAATGGGAACAATGGAGAGAATGAGGACTATCAGGACTACGGGGAAAACTGGGATATGGAGGAAAATGGAGACATTCAGGACAATGGAGAAAATGGGGACAGTGGGGATAGTGGGGACAATGGGGACAATGGAGACAATGGGGTCAATAAGGACAGTGGAGACTATGGGGACAATGGAGATAATGTTGACAATTATGACAATGAGGATAATAGAGACAATTTCCACAACGGAGAAAATGGGGAAAATGAGGACAATGGGTTAAATGAGGAGAATGGGGAGAATGAGGGTTATGAGGACAGTGGGGACAATGGAGATAATGGGGGCAATAAGGACAATGGGGAGAAGGAGGACAATGGAGACAATAAGGAGAATCGAGACAATGGAGACAATGGAGACAATGGTGATAATGGGGACAAGGAGCACAATGAAGACAATGGAGACAATCGGGACAAAGTGGACAGCTGAGACAATGGGGACTATGAGGATAATGAGGGCAATGAGAACAATGGAGACAATGGGGAAAATGAGGACAATCAGGACAAGGGGTGGATGGAAACAATGGAGAAAATGGGGGCAATAAGGACAATGGGGAGAAAGAGGACAGTGGAGACAATAAGGAGAATCGAGACAATGGAGACAATGAAGACAATGGGGATAATGGGGACAACGAGGACAATGGAGACTATCAGGAATAGGAGGACAATGAAGACTATGAGGTCAATGGGGACAATTGGGATAAGGAGAATGGTGACAATGGTGACAATGGGGACAGTGGGGACAATGGGGAAAATGATTACAATGGGGACAATAGGGACAATGGAGATAATGGGGACAGTGGAGACAATGAGGACAATGGGGACAATGGGGACAATGGGGACAATTGGGGCAATGGGAACAATGGGGATGGGAAACCATTGTCCTCCATCACCTCCTGTCATCACCCTCAATGGCCATTGGGTGGCCCTGGCCTTGGTGACAAGAGCATAGCCCCTTCTCATAGGGATGTGGTCATAGTGGCACCCATGGCCATGGTGGGACCATGGCTCCTGGGTGACAGTGACCTGGTGTCCACAGTGGCACTATGGAACCTTTGTGACAATGATCTGGTGGCCATGTTGAGCACCATGGAGCCTCAAGTGCCTTAGCTGGGTCCTGGCCCTGTTGAGCTCCCCATTGGCCATGGGCTGGTGGTGGTGGTGGTGGCATCTCCCTCCCCCAACATGGCTCCGAGGTCCCCCCGCTCCCACTCACACACAGGTCGGTGATGCGGGCAAACATGAGGGTGGCGAGGGTCTTGGTGAGGGCCAGGCGGGCACCAGCACTGGGTTCCAGTAGCCCCTTGATGGGCCGCTCCCCCATCTCCGTGGCAGCACCCATGGTGTCCAAGTGGGACAGGGCCACCACGACCACGTTGGGCAGCGGCATGTGCAGGGGCCCCACGCACTGCTGCTGGGCCACCAGCCCCATCACCAAGAGGTCCACCTGCGGCACAGCGGGCACGGAGGGGTTGGGGCAGGCAGGGGTGGGGCAGGGATGCTGCGCGGTTTCAGGACGAGCCCCGTGGTGCCTTGTTGGTGAGGTAACGCTTGCTGGCCACTGCTGGCAGCCCCAGGGGGCAGCTCCAGCAGATGGAGGGGGGAGCGCACCTGCTGCATCACAACATCCTGCGGGGGGTGTGGGGGGGGGGCATTGGGTGTCCCCATGACCACAGTGACCCCATCTTATTGGGTGTCTCCAAGCCCACGGTGACCCCATCCCCATTGGGTGTCCTCATTATCATGGTGCTCCCCATCCCAATTGGGTGTCCCCATTACCACGATGACCCCATCCCCATTGGGTGTCCCCATCTTCATGGTGATCCCCATCCCTACTGGGTGCTGCCACTCCCAATGGGGGATCTCTGCCACCACAGGGATGTCCACAAGGTGTCAGCCCATGGGGTGCCCACAGTGGGTGGCCCATGTTCCCCTATATCCCCACAGGTCCCCTGTGCCCCCTCACCTTTTGTGGCATCTTGCCCACCACCCACTCCAGCTCAAGGTTCATGGGGGTGGGGAGCCCCTTATGGGACCCCCTCTTGGGCACTGGCACCTCCACATCATCAACGAGCACAATCTGGTAAGGGCAAGGGCTCCATGGGGCTGGTGTCCCCATACCCCATACCTCATACCCCACACCCCATATCTCATTCCCATATACCGCACCCCATACTCCACGCCCCAGACCAAGAGAGTCTGCCTGAAAACTGCCCCAGGCCTCGACCACTGTCTTGAGCAACCCTGCCAAGGAGATGGGCTCAACCCCACACAGAGCACGGACTAAGCAGCCCCTGGCCTGCTGAATTGGCAATGTGTGCATCGATGATGAGTGTGAAATATGTGCCTGGAGGACTAAAGGGTTGGTTACAGAAGGAAACGCAGCGCAGACAGGTTTCCAGGTCCTAATGAGAAGTTCCCAACATCTGGAGTTTTGTATTATAAAATGTCACTGCATCCAAATACAATTTGTCATTCTTGAAGTGTGTGACATGATTAAGACCATGCAAATGATGATGAGTCTTGCCTGGCACCTGTTCGACAGGTATATTCTTACAGCGTACAGAGGCTGAGATAAGCTTAAGTGATGGCTGTCTTGCTTTAGCCCTTTGCAGGACATCGTGTACCTGTTCAGATGGCTGCAATGAAACAAGAGCCTGGCTCCCATGTGCCCTTAGGGTGGAGAGGCTTCCCTGGGACTCAGTGCTACCATGTAGCATTGGTGTATGGAGCTAAAGCTGTTTCCATGAAAGACGTGGGAACCAGACTTGAGCAAAGGAGGTCCAAATGAAATGAAAGCAGCAGCGCTTATCTCCACCTTTGTTCACCTTTCTGCAACAGGAGAGTAAGTTGGAATTGGGACGGTTCTTTGGACCTTGCTCCTTTCCAATGCGAAAAACATACAAAGAGGAATAAGATTGACATTATATGAGAAATATCAGAACATTAACAACATTAACGTTAACATTAACATTAACATTAACATTGACATTAACATTAACATTAGCAACACAACATTATATGAGGCATATCCTCATATAATGAGGATAATGGGAACAATGGGGACTATGGAGACAAATGAGACAATGGGGACAATCAGGACAGTCAGGATAATGGTACAATGGGGATAATGGGGACAATAGAGAGAATGGGGACAATGAGGACAATTATGACAATAAGGACAATGGGAACAATGGAGAGAATGAGGACTATCAGGACTATGGGGGAAACTGGGATATGGAGGAAAATGGAGACATTCAGGACAATGGAGAAAATGGGGACAGTGGGAACAATGGGGACAATGGAGACAATGGGGACAAATGAAACAATGAGGACAATGGTTTGAATGATGACAATGGGGAGAATGGAGATAATGGGGATAAAGCGGACAATGAGGACAATTGGGACAATGAGGACAATGGAGTCAATATGGACAATGGGGCCAATGGAGGCAATTGGGACAGTGGGGATAATGAGGACAATAGGGTCAATGAGGACAATGGAGACAAATAGAGATAATGAGGGCAATAGGTTCAATGAGGACAATGGAGACAAATAGGGATAACGAGGACAATGGGAACAATGGAGATCGTGGGGAGAATGGGGGCAATGGGGACCATGGCTACAATGGGGACAATGTGGACAATTTGGACAATGGAGACAATGGGGACAGTGGGATCAATGAGAACAGTGGAGAAAATGGGGACAGTGGAGACTAAGGAGACAATGCTGACAGTGTTGACAATGAGGACAATGGGGACAAATTGCACAATGGGGACAATGGGGACAACGGAGACAATGGATACAATGTGGACAGTGTGGACAATAGGGACAATGGCTAAAATGGGGACAATGGAGGTCATGAGGGGAATGGGGACAATGGATATGAGGGGGACAATTGGGACAATGGGGACAATGGGTAGATGGGAACAGTGGTAACAATGTGGACAATGGGGTCAATAAGGACAGTGGAGACTATGGGGACAATGGAGATAATGTTGACGATTATGACAATGAGGATAATGGAGACAATTTCCACAATGGAGACAATGGGGAAAATGAGGACAATGGGTTCAATGAGGAGAATGGGGAGAATGAAGGTTATGAGGACAGTGGGGACAATGGAGATAATGGGGGCAATAAGGAGAATGGGGAGAAGGAGGACAATGGAGACAATAAGGAGAATCGAGACAATGGAGACAATGGAGACAATGGGGATAATGAGGACAACGAGCACAGTGAGAACAATGGAGACAATCGGGACAATGAGGACAATGAAGACAATGAGGACAATGGGGACAACTGGGATAAGGAGAAAAAGAACAATGGTGACAATGGTGACAGTGGTGACAATGGGGGAAATGATTACAATGGGGACAATAGGGACAATGGAGACAATCCGGACAGTGGAGACAACGAGGACAATGTGGACAGTCACATATTCAGGCAACCGAATCCCACCCAACCGAACAGTATTGTAGCAGAAGGAACCAAACTAGGCCTTCTTAGCATGAGTCCTCGAAGGTGATGTAAGCTGCTGACAGTTAAGAAACTCAGCTTTGTTCTTTGTATAGCCCCAGCCCAGAATCACGAGTGTGGTTACTTAAAGCTTACAGTTGTATTGTTCTGTTAAAGGTTGGTAAATGATAATCTTAGGAGGATAAAGAAACCTTTCTTCTAGACTAATGACCTACTGATAATAAATGAGACAGGTAGAACACCAGACAATGATCATCAGTAACCTGCTGACCCTTTTGTACTTTTCCGAAACGTGGACTATTGTCACGGAACAAGAAAAGAAGCAGCAAGACCTGGAACCTGTCAGAATTGGAAAATATATGAGAACATCTAGAAGATTTGTAAATTTCCATGGGACATTTAGTAACTATACTTTGCTGACCAGCTTGTTTCTAAATCCTATATAAACTCACCAATAACATGTTGTAAGGGTCATTCTCTGCGGAGGTGACCCAACGCTGCTGTTCCTGATGATTTCCTGCAATAAACTAGAGCCCAGAGTAACCCACAAGAGTTCGAGTCTCTGTTTGCTGAAGCCTCCTGTTACAGCCTCCTGTTTCAGTTGGCGACCCAGATGGGACTCTGAGGCATCTATTTGAGAGAATCAACGGGACCTGGCCAGGGATAGGTGAGTTCGAGTCTCCTTATCCTCCCGTTGCCTTTTGTTTTAAGAGTTCAAGTCTCTAAAAAGAATAATGGGGGCTGGACCCTCTATTCCTAAAGGCACACCTTTAGCTGAAATGGTTGTAAATTGGGGAAAGTTATCAGGAACAGCAGGGTTGTTTTTAAAACGTATGATATCATTATGTCAGGATGATTGGCCATTTATTTCTCGAGTAGCTGGGGCTCCCCCTGAATTGCATTGGCCGGTCACAGTATCTTTTGATAATGATAAATTACAGTCCCTTCAAAAGATCCTTGAAGATCGTCAACCACAACAAATGGATTATTTATATTTGTGGTTTGACCGAGCAGATACAAGAAAACGTCAACAATTAAAAAGGGGTATGAATAAGCAACAATTATTGGCCTATTTAGATGACAATGTTACAATCAATTCTGATTGTAATTCTTCAAATATTAACAACACTGACACCCCAGCTACAGGAGTTTTTCCTATGACTGTGTCTTATGTCCCAAATCCAAGAGCAGGAAGAACTAATGCCAGACCCTTGTTAGAGGTAACTAAACATTATCCCTGGAAACCTGGCGATTTATTATTATGGCATGATAAAATGCCTCGCTTAAGAAATGATGCAGATCGATGTGCCCGCATTATCCGAACAATCACAAGAGATTATTCCCCTAATTGGAACGATATGCAAACTTTATTATCTGAATTATTTACTTATGAAGATAAACAAAAGATTTTAGCAAAAGATCGTGAATTGTCTCAACAGAACCCCAACAGAAACCCATGGCCAGACATAGATCCCAATTGGAATTTACATGAGGAAGAACAAAAAGCTACTTATTTAGTAGCTATTGATAACCTGATTGATGCCATTAGGCACTGTGGTGAAAAGGTTACAAACTGGTCTAAGATTACTGAATGTCACCAAGGTGCCACAGAGCACCCTGGAAATTTTGGCAGCGATTACGAAAGGCATTGTTGCAATACGGGGGTTTTACTGAGGAAAATTTCCAAGAAACCCTAGCAATAAGTATTTTTGTTAATCAATCTGCCCCTGATATTAGAAAACATTTCCAAAAACATATGCCTGGCTGGCAAGCAGAAAATTTGCAGAAAATCTTATCTGTAACAAACTTTGTTTATAATGGCCGCTCAGAAGAGCAACAGAAAAGGTTGCAGCAAGAAAAAGAGCTTCCGCAATTGCTATTAAAGGGGTAACCGGTACTGTTGCTGAACAACTTTTATCTGAACCACTCCCCGTAACTTTAGGTAACAAATTAACTTGGGCTCGCTTTATTGTTGCACCTGGCGCACCAACGTCTTTATTAGGACGTGATTTATTGCAAGAATTTGGCACTCAGTTACAATACCATAAAGGGAAAGCTCAATTAATTTTTGTAGGAAATCTTTTTACATTAGAAACAACTCAGAAAAATATTCCAACGATCCCCTGGGAACTCCGTAATGTTCCACAAGGACTTTGGAGCACCACAACTAAAGATATTGGATTATTAAAATCTGCCTTGCCTGTTGTAATTAAAACAAAAGGATGACCTTCTCCCTCCATTAAACAGTACCCGATACCCGCAGTAGCTTTACCAAGCCTGCGAAAACAAATACAAACTTTTTTAGATGAAGGAATTTTGCGACCTGTGTTAAGTCCATTTAACACACCTATTTTACCTGTTAGTAAAAACAGGTTAGATGAAGACGGAGATCCAGAGTATCGTTTTGTTCAGGACCTCCGAGCTATTAATGAATACGTAGAAGGCCCCCATCCAGTAGTTCCAGATCCAAGTTTAATCCTTACTGAAATACCTATTTGGGCACATTGGTATACAGTGCTTGATTTAACTGGAGCATTTTTCAGTATACCAATTGCAGAAGAAAGTCAGCCATTGTTTGCTTTTACTTGGGAAGGTAAACAACTAACCTGGACTCGCCTTCCACAAGGGTTCACAGGTTCACCAACCCTATTTTCACAGATTCTTAAGTATGACTTACAAGATATTCATTTACCTAAAAAATCTGCTCTTATACAATATGTAGACGATCTCTTAATCGCAAGTAAAACTCGTAGTGATTGTGTAATTGATACTGAATTTTTGTGCATACTATTATATAACAAAGGTCATAGAGCCTCCTTAACAAAATTGCAATTTTGCGAACCCGAGGTAAAGTATCTGGGATTTATTTTAGCAGGAGGAGTACGAAAATTAGATCCAGATCGCATTCGTACTATTATCCAAATTGCACCACCAGTAACTAAGAAACAAATGAGAGCCTTTTTAGGCCAAGCAGGATTTTGTCGTCCATGGATATTAGGATTTAGTGAATTAGCCAAACCCTTAATTGAAACAACTAAGGACAAAGCTCCAGAACCTATAATATGGACACCAGTGCTTCAAGAAGCTTTTGATGCTTTAAAAACAGCTTTAACAAAGGCTCCAGCTTTGGGACTACCTAATTATGCCAAGCCTTTTACCTTATATGCCACTGAAAAGGATGGAATTGCAAAAGGAGTTTTAGTACAATCATATGGACCTTATGAGCGCCCCGTTGGCTATTATTCAGTGACTCTAGACCCTGTCATAAGAGGTGCTCCGCATTGCCTTCGTGCCGTTGCAGCTGCAGCTGACTTAGTAGAAAAAGTGCGAGCCATTGTTTTAGGCCATAAACTCATTGTAGCAGTACCACATGAAGTCGAGTTATTATTAACCAGATATGCAACAAAATCTTTGTCACCACAGCGGATACACCGCTATGAAGCCATCCTGTTATTGACTGATAATATTTCTCTTAAACGCTCAAAACCTTTAAACCCAGCTACCCTGCTACCTGAAATTAATTATTCCGCAGAACCACATGATTGTGCACAGTATATTACTGTCTTTCTTAAAACTCGTGAAGATTTACAGGATGAGCCACTGGTGGGACCCGACCTTAACCTGTTCACAGATGGATCAAGTTATTACATTTCTGGTAAACGTTTTACTGGTTTTGCTGTGACTACTGAAAAACTGGTATTACTTGCTGAACCTCTTACTCCATCACTTGGAGCACAGGCTGCAGAATTAATTGCTGTAACTCGCGCTGCTGCTTTTGCAAAAAACCTTCGCGTTAATATCTTTACTGACTCTAAATATGCTTTTGGCATTTGTCATTCTATTGGCTCGCTCTGGAAAGAAAAAGGGTTTTTAACCTCAGCCGGTCGCACAATTGCTCATGGACAATTGATTAATGACTTATTATTAACATTACAAGAACCAAAGGAACTTGCGGTTGTTTTTATACCTGCACATACCAAGCGAACAGATTTCCTTGCACAAGGAAATGCCTTGGCCGATGCCGCCGCAAAAGCCGCCGCGGTTCAAAATATTTCGACTCCTCAAACTATGATTGCTACTCTTCTTCCTATTCCTACTGGTGCTTCTTTATATGAAGATACCCCTAAGGAAGAAATCCAACAATGGAAGAAAATGGAAGCATCGCAAGAGAACGGCATTTGGACATTAGGAGGTAAACCTTTACTTCCCTCCAGGTATGTTCTACCGTTAACGCGATGGATTCATGACCGTACTCACGGAGGTCCAGAAGCTGTAGCTTCAAAAATACAGCAATTATGGGCTGCCTCTGGAGTTTTCAGTGCAGCTAAGAGACTTACTGACTCTTGTGACCTTTGTAAAAAATACGGAACTGTAAAAGTCACTGCAGTTCCTGGGAAAAGACCTCCGGCAGTATTTCCATTTCAGAAATTGCAAATAGATTTTGCAGAACTCCCACCTGCGCAAGGCTTTAAATACCTCTTAGTAATTGTAGATCAACTTTCGCACTGGGTGGAAGCTTTCCCCACTCGGAAAAATGATTCTAAGACTGTAGTTAAAATCTTGTTGCGAGAAATCATTCCACGTTATGGCATACCTGAAGTGATTGATTCAGATCGCGGTCCGCATTTTACAGCTGCAATCCTTCTCCAGACGTATGTAAGCCTTGACATCCAAGCTGCTTTTCATACACCTTACCATCCGCAATCATCAGGACAAGTAGAGCGTATGAATCGGACTATTAAAGATAGATTAGCAAAGGTTACTGCCGAAACTGGACTTAAATGGCCAGAGGCTCTCCCTTTAGTTTTGTGGGATCTGAGAGTTACTCCTCATGCTAAAACTCGTGTTAGTCCAGCTGAAGTTCTTTTTGGGCATGTTTTGGCAGTACCTTCTACATATCTCTCTGCCAAAACAGCCTTATTGGAAGGGGAGGAAGCTGTAATACAGTATTTATTGTACCTGCAAAATACTTTTTCTCGGATTCACAAATACATGTACTGGTATCAAGGGGTAACACCCGAGATACAAGTGCATCAATTTCAAGTGGGGGACAAGGTTTTAGTAAAAGACTTCAAACGGAAAAATCGATTAGAACCAAAATGGACAGGACCTTATCGTGTTTTGTTAACCTCTTTTTATGCAGTGAAAGTCGAAGGAAAAGAATCTTGGATTCATCACTCACACCTTAGAAGAGCATAATGTTTATCTATTCTGTATTTCTTTTTATCTATTCTGTATTCTTTATTCCTATTGTGTATTCACACCTTTTCAATTTAGCCTTACACATTTTGATGAATTTGTAAATCGTACATTACAGATATAAGTAATTGGGAAATTTTATAAAAAGAAAATGGGGGACTGTAGCAGAAGGAACCAAACTAGGCCTTCTTAGCATGAGTCCTCGAAGGTGATGTAAGCTGCTGACAGTTAAGAAACTCAGCTTTGTTCTTTGTATAGCCCCAGCCCAGAATCACGAGTGTGGTTACTTAAAGCTTACAGTTGTATTGTTCTGTTAAAGGTTGGTAAATGATAATCTTAGGAGGATAAAGAAACCTTTCTTCTAGACTAATGACCTATTGATAATAAATGAGACAGGTAGAGCACCAGACAATGATCATCAGTAACCTGCTGACCCTTTTGTACTTTTCCGAAACGTGGACTATTGTCACGGAACAAGAAAAGAAGCAGCAAGACCTGGAACCTGTCAGAATTGGAAAATATATGAGAACATCTAGAAGATTTGTAAATTTCCATGGGACATTTAGTAACTATACTTTGCTGACCAGCTTGTTTCTAAATCCTATATAAACTCACCAATAACATGTTGTAAGGGTCATTCTCTGCGGAGGTGACCCAACGCTGCTGTTCCTGATGATTTCCTGCAATAAACTAGAGCCCAGAGTAACCCACAAGAGTTCGAGTCTCTGTTTGCTGAAGCCTCCTGTTACAGCCTCCTGTTTCAAGTATCCCGTAAAATTACGGCTCTGTCGTCTTCGTTCAGGTCTTTGTGCACCAGAATTACGGGTAAATTTAACTGAGGTTTCCTTCCCTATCCAGGAGATCCAATTCCTTTGCTTATTACTTCTTTGTTTGTTGATATCTGGAGATCCACCCCAATTACTATCTTCCTCTGAGCCACAGTAACAACCTGTGAGACCCAATCTGAGAGACCACTCAGATATCACGTCGGGCTCACCAATTTGTTATAAACGGCCAGAGTCCAAATTACAAAGTCAATTTATTGTAAGCTAATACAAAAAGGCAGTAAGCAAAGCAGCGCTGGGTGCGTGGGGAGTTCCCGCTCCACCGACACGCACACAGAGGATGATAGATTCACTCCTTTTATAGAGCTTATACATGCATATTCATTAGGGTGGTGTAATATGTAATTTTGCTGCCGCTTCGTATGATAATTAGTTCTGCAGGTCTTTTCCGCATGCGCACTGTCTCCTGGTGGTCTTGGGCGAGGGTCTCAGGATGAAGTAAGAGTCTTCCTCAGTGACCTTTATACAGACTTTTTCAGTTGAACTCTTTTACCCCTTCTGTCTGCCGCATGCGCAGTTGTCATCCAGCTGTTATGTCCTAAATTTGGCTAATTAAGCAGAGTTTTGCGGTTATTATCAGTACCTTACCAGACACTAGGTATCCTCCCGGACTCTATGCTCAAGGATACTTGGATTTATCTTTTCCTGTGGTTACATACTTACCAAGAATACACTATATGTTATTGTTCAACTATAGTTTACACAGTCATTGCAGACCTTGAGTAATTTTCCTTGTACATGCGAATTCTTTTGCATTTGTAAATTTACAGTCTCATAGATAAGGGGCTTCTGTAGTTTCTCAAAGACAGAGGAACATCTGTAATTTGTGATTACCCAAGCTTCATGTACGGGCCTTGCTACGTTTACCACACACTATATGTTATTGTTCAACTATATTTTACAGTCATTGCAGACCTTGAGCAATTTTCCTTTCTTCAATCAAAAGAGCAGACTCATTATTCTCAGCTCTGGTGGAATCTCGCTTGTCAGATACACAATTTGTTTTATTGTACTTATTTACGGTATAGAAATATCCACCCACTTGGCTTTGCTGTGCTGGTTTGCTTTAGTGTGCTTGCTTAATGCACTGTGCATGTTACACAGGTAGTGTGTAATCATCTTGTTGAGTACCCTGCCTGTCAGCAGAACACCTGTGTACCCAGCAGTCGTGGGTCTGGGGGTCACTTGGGGGGCAGTTGTCAGTCTGGGGATGACTGGCGGAGCAGTTGTGGGTTTCTGGGGTCATTGCGGGGGCACTTGTGGGTCACCCTCCCCTCCCCTCCCCCCGACAGCGGCAAAATGGAGGTTGCCCATGGCACAAGATGGCGGTGGCAGAAAGACTACAACTCCCATCATGCCCCGCAGGCGGTTTCCAGACAGCGCCCTTCCTGCCTGCTCCTCCTGAGCCTCGGGTGTTGATTGGTCACGGGCGATGACGGGCGGCAGTAGCGACCAATCAGACTGCTCTCATCCCACAACCATTCCCCCCCACACACACACCTCCTATAGGCGCCAACAGGCTCCTCGGAGTCGCCACGTAGACACCGTAGGCCCCCATGAAGCAGGGGCTCAGACTCTACAACTCAAGGAGATTTATAAAGCAGGTATGTTTATTGCGGCACTGGGTGCAAGGGGAATCGCTCCTCCTAACTTGCACACCGAGGGGTTAAGCAAGCAGATATTTATTACACACAAACGTGCATATTCATTAGGTTGCCGAGGGAGGGGTGGGGGTATTACAGTTAGTTTAGGTACTCCTTATCATAAGTCTCCTCCCCTTTGGCACTTGAGAACTGCCCTCCGATGGTCGTGGGCAGGGGTCTTCATGATGAAGTAAGCAGTCTTCCTCATGTGGGCAGGGGTGTTCAAGATGAAGTAAGCAGTCTTCCTGAGGGTGCCCTTTTCACCTTTGGCACAGTCGGATGCCCCAGGAATCACAATAAGCTGAAAGCAGCCATATCTGCAAGTTTCTGAGAGCTGGCAAGTATTTAGAGCAGCGTGACCTTTGTACAAAATGTATTGCAAGCAGGACAGCATGGGCAGACAAGCAGTATCCCAAGCTAGTAGATGTTTGGGAGTCACTGTCTCCAAACTAACTGATAAATGAGAAGGATAGTAAGAAAGAATTCACTTCTTAGAAGGATGGAAATTCACTCTTGTTAGTAAGACTACTAAATTCTGTTATCACACCGCAGACTTACAACACAAACCGAATTCTCTATCTTAGAGGTAACTTCAAAGCATTTTAACCCCGTGTTTTCCAGGCACTTGCTTTCCTTATATCAGCCATAGATCCCCATAGACCCCTATAGACTGCTGTAGACCTCAGTAGAGCAGCCATAGACACCACATAGACCCCATAAACCCCTCTGAACCCTCACAGATCCCCGTAGAACCCCCCACATTGCCCCCATGTTTCCTGTTTGGGGACCCCCTCAGAATCGGCCCCGGCCCCCCAAGCCCTCATGGTGTTTGTGTGGCTGTGCTCTGTGACAGCACCGCTGCTGCCTTTGGGGCTGTGCCCCCCGTGTCCCTCCTGTCCCCTTTTCCTTCTCCCCACTGACTCTGTGCCCAAAGCAGCAGAGCGAGAGCGGGAGGAGGATGAGTGGGTGCAGCGCGGGTCTGGGGGGCAATGCAGAGGCCGGGGAGTGGGCCTGGGGGTCTGCGGACCCCCATGGCTCTGGGCAGTGGGGCCGGGCGCTCCCGGGGTGCTGGGGAACGCGGGGAGTGGGTACGAGTTCTGGGCAGTGGGGCTGCGCGTGGCCTGGGAGTATGGGGTGCTGGGAACCGGGTTTGGGCCAGAGTTTGGCTGTGGTGACCCTTAAAGCACCCCCAGGGCACCCTGGGAATACCCCTAGAGAATCCCAGAGGATGCCTGCAGCAGCTCCAGAGCACCCCGTGGACCCAGTCAGAGCTCATGCATCACAATGACCACCTCAGGGGTGGCTGATTCTGGAACTCCCCCTGTTCAGGTGTGCTAGGCCATGGAACCCCACGGAACCCTTCACCAAAGCAACCGGGAGGCAACAGCTGCCCCACGGAACACCAGCTACCGGTGGAGGAGGCAAGAGCAGCTCCTCTGCTGGTTTCCATCTTGGTGTCTCGGTGACAGTGACGCCTGTGGACACAGGAGCGTGGAACGAGGTGGGTGGCCATGGCGATCTTGGGGAGCTTTAGAAGTTGCCAAGAGCACCTCAACTGACTTCCCCAGAGTGGTTGCTTTGGACTCGGTGTGTGAGTCGTGCTGGCTGAGCCGGCAGATGAGTGCTGCTGCTGCCTTAAATCCTGTGTTCTGCCCTCATTTTTTGTGGGGAGAGCAAGGGCCTGTGGGGACTGGGCAAGGGGGAACGGCTTTAACCTGACAGAGAGGGGCGACTGAGAGGAGATCTTACAAGTTCTTCCCTGTGAGTGTGGCGGGACATTGGCACAGGGTGCCCAGAGAAGCTGTGGCTGCCCCATCCCTAGCAGTGTTCACGGCCAGGTTAGACAGAGGGGCTTGGAGCAAGCTGCTTGAGTGGAGGGTGTCCCTGCCCATGGCAGGGTACAGCTGGATGAGCTTTAAGGTCCCTTCACCCCAACCCAGTCTGGGGTTCCATGATTCTCTGCTGTGCAAATGTCGATCATTCTCCACTTCTCGTAGGTGGCCGTGACGCCCTGTTCCATTGCCCAGGTTGAGCTGTGACCCCTCGCATGCTCCACCTCTGCACCAAAGGCACTGGAGTAGAGCAGCCGGTGAGGGACCTCCCCGAGCCGGCTGTGGAGAGGCTGGTCCCCCGTGGTGACTCCTGGAGCACCCCTGGGTACCCGGTGGCCATGGTCACGATGCTGCCGCCGTCACAAAGCGGTGGCGGTCACTGTGGAGATGCCCACTGTGACGGGGCCCCCACGGTGAGTGTGGGCTATTTAAGGAGCAGAGCCCTGCAGGAACCAGTGCAGAGGAGACCCTTCCATAGGGAGGCTGCATCTGGCCTGGCTGCCGTGCACATCCAGGTACGTGTTCTTTGACTTTGCAATCCTGTTTTAATGTTGGCTTGAAAGGCATTGTGTGTGCGTGCTGCAATGGGAGGAGAATCTGTCAGGAGATGTGCTGGTGCCATCCCAGCTATGGGAGCAGAGGATGGGTGAGGAGGAGGCACTGGGTTTGTTCATGTGCTTGGAGCTGAGCTCTGCCTGCAGAGGTGGTGGGCGCGAAGCAGGCGCCTTCTGTGTGCGGGAGCTGCTGGTGTCAGAGGTGCTGAGAAGGTGTCAGGGCGGGAGAACTTCTGCCTCCCAGTCAGAGCCTGCGGGAGTTCAAGGGGGTCACCCCAGTTCCCAGGAACCTCCTTTTATTTTCATCCCCCGCCTGGGCAGAGGGTTGAGCTCACCATCAGCATCCTCACAGGTATGATTTAGGGGAGCCCCCAGCTGCATTCCCAAAAGCTTCAGGGTCTCCCTATATCTCCTGTTCCCCCTCCCCAGTTATCTGTGGGGTTGTCTCTGGTGGCTGTAGCCCCTGTTTGAAGGCTCTGGTGGTCCCTCAAATTACTCTGCCCCGTGCAGAGCTTGGGGACATTCCCAGCAGCATGGTAAGTGAGACTGAGGATAGCGTTCTCTGATAGATAGAAATATTTTATGGCAGACTGAGAGCAGCATTCTAAGACAGACAGAACAGAATTCTAAGCCTGGGAGCAGCATTCTAAGGTAGCCTGACAGTGTTCTAAGACTGAGAGCAGCATGGTAAGTGGGACTGAGAGTCGCATTCGAAGACAGACTGAGAGCAGAATTCGAAGACAGACATAGTGATAACTCAAAGACTGGGAGCAGCATTCTAAGATAGACTGCGAGCAGCATGATAAGTGAGACTGAGAATAGCATTCTAGGATAGATAGAAGAATTTTATGGCAGACTGAGAGCAGCATTCTGAGACAGAGTGCAGCATCCTAAGACAGACAGAGAGCAGCATTCAAAGACAGACTGGGAGCAGCTTTCATAGACAGACTGAAAGAAGCATTTGAAGACAGTCTGTCAGCAGCATTCTAAGACTGAGAGCAGGATTCTAAGAGGGACTGAGAGCAGCATTGTAAGAGAGACTGAGAGCAGCAATCTAAGGCTGAGAGCAGTATTCGAAGACTGGGAGCTGCATTCTAAGACAGACTGAGGGAAGCATGATGAGCCTGAGTATAGCATTCTAAAACAGATATAAAACATAATTCTATGACTGGGAGAAGCATTCTAAGATAGAGTGAGAGCTGCATTCTAAGAGAGACTGAGAGAAGCATTTGAACAGTCTGAGATCGGCATTCTGTGACAGACTGAGAGCTTCATAGTGACACAGACTGAGATCAGAATTCTAAGAGAGACTGTGAGCTACATTGTGACATAGACGGAGCTGTATTCTAAGGCAGACAGAGAGCAGCATGATAAGTGAGATTGAGAATAGCGTCCTAAGATAGATAGAGAATTTTAAGGCAGACTGAGGGCATCATTCTAACACAGACTTAGAGGAGCGTTCTAAAAGAGACTGAGAGGTACATTATGACATAGACTGAGAGCCGCATTCTTAACGCAGCCTGAGAGTAGCATTTTGAGGAAGACTGAGAGCAGCATTCTAAGGCAGACTGCGAACAGCTTTCTTAGACAGACTGAGAGAAGCATACGAGGACAGTCTCAGAGCAGCATTCTAAGAGAGACAGAGATTAGCATTCCAGGACAGACTGAGAGCACCATTCAAAGACAGACATAGACCAGAATACTAAGACTGGGAGCAGCATTCTAAGTCAGACTGAGAACGGCATGGTGAGTGAGACTGAGAGTAGCATTCTAAGATACGTAGAAGAATTTTATGGCAGACTGAGAGCAGCATTCTAAGACAGACAGAGAGCAGCATAGCAAGTGAGACTGAGAATAGTTTTCTAAGATAGACAGAAGAATTGTATGGCAGACTAAGAGCAGCATTCTAGGACAGACTTAGAGCAGCATTCTAGGACAGACTGAGAGCAGCATTCCAAGACAGACGGGGAGCTTCATTGTGACACAGACTGACAGCAGAATTCTAAGACAGAATGAGAACTGCATTGTGACATAGACTGAGAGCAGTATTCTAAGGTAGACTCTGAGCAGCAAGGTAAGTTGAGATTGAGAACAGCGTTCTAAGATTGATAGAGAATTTTTAGGCAAACTGAGAGTATCAGTCTAACACAGAGTGAGAGAAGTATTCTAAGACCGTCTTTGAGCAGCATTTTAGGACAGACTGAGAGCAGCATTCTAGGACAGACAGAGTGCAGCATTCTAGGACAGACAGAGAGCAGCGTTCCAAGACAGACTGAGAGCTTCATTGTGACACAGACTGAGATGAGATTTCTAAGAGAGACTGAGAGCTGCATTGTGACATAGGTTGAGACCAGTATTCTAAGGTAGACTGAGAGAAGCATGATGAGTTAAGAATGAGAACAGCGTTCTAAAATGGATAGTGATTTTTAGGCAGACTGAGAGTATCATTTTAACACAGAGTGAGAGCAGTATTTTAAGACCGTCTGTGAGCAGCATTCTAGGACAAACTGAGAGCAGCTTTTTAGACAGACTGAGGGAAGAATTTGAAGGCAGTCCAAGAGCAGTATTCTAATAGAGACTGAGGGCAGTGTTCTAGGACAGATTTAGAGCAGCATTGTAGGAGAGACAGAGAGCAGCATTCTAAGACAGACTGAGAGCAGCGTTCAAAGATAGACTGAGAGCTGCATTATGACATAGACTGAGATGAGAATTCTAAGAGAGACTGAGAGCTGCATTGTGACATAGGTTGAGCAGTATTCTAAGGCAGACTGCGAGCAGCATTCTAGGACAGACAGAGAGCAGCATTCTAAGACAGACTGAGAGCAGCGTTCCAGGACAGACTGAGAACAGCATTCCTGGACAGACTGAGAGCAGCATTCCAGGACAGACTGAGAGCAGCCTTCTAGGACAGACTGAGGGAAGCATTTGAAGGCAGTCCAAGAGCAGTATTCTAATGGAGACTGAGGGCCGCATTCTAAGTCAGACTGAGAGCAGTATTGTGACACAGACTGAGATCAGAATTCTAAGGTAGACTGCGAGCAGCATGGTAAATGAGATTGGGAAGAGCGTTCTATGATTGATAGAGAATTTTTAGGCAGACTGAGAGTATCATTCTAAGGCAAACTGAGAGGAGCCTTCTAAGGCAGACTGAGAGCAGCATTCTAGGACAGACAGAGTGCCGCGTTCCAAGTCAGACTGAGAGCTGCATTGTGACACAGACTGAGATCAGAATTCTAGGAGAGACTGAGAGCTGCATTGTGACATAGACTGACAGCAGAATTCTAAGACAGAATGAGATCTGCATTGTGACATAGACTGAGAGCAGTATTCTAGAGGAAGACTCTGAGCAGCATGGTAAGTTGAGATTGAGAACAGCGTTCTAAGATTGATAGAGAATTTTTGGGCAGATTGAGAGTATCATTCTAACACAGAGTGAGAGCAGTATTCTAAGATCGCCTGTGAGCAGCATTCTAGGACAGACTGAGAGCAGTTTTTTAAACAGACTGAGGGAAGCATTTGAACGCAGTCCAAGAGCAGTATTCTAATAGAGACTGAGGTCAGCATTCTAAGACAGACTTAGAGCAGCATTGTAGGAGAGACAGAGAGCAGCATTCTAGGACAGACAGAGAGCAGCATTCTGAGACAGATCTAGAGTAGCATTGCGAGAGAGACAGAGAGCAGCAGTCTAATACTGACAGAGAGTAGCATTCCATGACAGACTGAGAGCTGCATTGTGACACAGACTGCGGTCAGAATTCTAAGACACACTGAGAGCAGCATGGTAAGTGAGATTGAGAACAGCATTCTAAGATTGATAGAGAATTTTTAGGCAGAGTGAGAGTATCATTCTAACACAGAGTGAGAGCAGTATTCTAAGACGGTCTGTGAGTAGCTTTCTGGTACAGACAGAGAGCAGCCTTCTAGTACAGACAGAGTGCAGCATTCTAGTACAGACTGAGAGCAGCATTCTAGGACAGACTTAGAGTAGCATTGTCGGACAGACAGAGAGGAGCGTTCCAAGGTAGACTGAGAGCTTCATTGTGACACAGACCGAGATCAGAATTCTAAGAGAGACTGAGAACGGCATTGTGACATAGACTGAGAGCAGTATGCTAAGGTAGGTTGTGAGCAGCATGGTAAGTGAGATTGGGAAGAGCGTTCTAAGATTGATAGAGAATTTTTAGGCAGACTGAGAGTATCATTCTAAGGCAAACTGAGAGGAGCCTTCTAAGGCATACTGAGAGCAGCATTCTGAGGCAGACTAACAGCAGCATTCTAGTACAGAGTGAAGCATTCTAGGACAGACTGAGAGCGGCATTCTAAGACTGACATAGTGTAGCATTGTAGGACAGACAGAGAGCAGCGTTCTAAGGCAGACTGAGAGCAGCATTCTAGGACAGACAGAGTGCCGCGTTCCAAGACAGACTGAGAGCTTCATTGTGACACAGACTGAGATCAGAATTTTAAGAGAGACTGAGAGCTGCATTGTGACATAGGTTGAGCAGTATTCTAAGGCAGACTGCGAGCAGCATTCTAGGACAGACAGAGAGCAGCATTCTAAGACAGACTCAGAGCAGAATTTTAGGACAGACTGAGAGCAGCATTATAAGACAGACTGAGAGCAGCGTTCCAAGACAGACTGAGAGCTGCATTGTGACATAGACTGACAGCAGAATTCTAAGGCAGAATGAGAACTGCATTGTGACATATACTGAGAGCAGCATTCCAGGACAGACTGAGAGCAGCTTTCTAGGACAGACTGAGAGCAGCTTTCTAGGACAGACTGAGAGAAGCTTTCTAGGACATCATGAGAGCAGCATTCTAGGACAAACTGAGAGAAGCATTGTAGGACAGATTGAGGGAAGCATTGTAGGACAGACTGAGGGAAGCATTTGAAGGCAGTCCAAGAGCAGTATTCGAATAGACACAGAGGGCCGCATGCTAAGACAGACTTAGAATAGCATTGTAGGACAGACAGAGTGCAGTATTCTTAGTCAGACTGAGAGCTGCATTGTGACATAGACTGACAGCAGAATTCTAAGGCAGAATGAGAACTGCATTGTGACATATACTGAGAGCAGCATTCCAGGACCGACTGAGAGCAGCATTCCAGGACAGACTGAGAGCAGCATTCCAGGACAGACTGAGAGCAGCATTGTCGGACAGACAGAGAACAGCATTCTAAGACAGACGGAGAGTAGCGTTCCAAGTCAGACTGAGAGCTGCATTGTGACACAGACTGAGATCAGAATTCTAGGAGAGACTGAGAGCTGCATTGTGACATAGACTGACAGCAGAATTCTAAGACAGAATGAGATCTGCATTGTGACATAGACTGAGAGCAGTATTCTAGAGGAAGACTCTGAGCAGCATGGTAAGTTGAGATTGAGAACAGCGTTCTAAGATTGATAGAGAATTTTTGGGCAGATTGAGAGTATCATTCTAACACAGAGTGAGAGCAGTATTCTAAGATCGCCTGTGAGCAGCATTCTAGGACAGACTGAGAGCAGTTTTTTAAACAGACTGAGGGAAGCATTTGAACGCAGTCCAAGAGCAGTATTCTAATAGAGACTGAGGTCAGCATTCTAAGACAGACTTAGAGCAGCATTGTAGGAGAGACAGAGAGCAGCATTCTAGGACAGACAGAGAGCAGCATTCTGAGACAGATCTAGAGTAGCATTGCGAGAGAGACAGAGAGCAGCAGTCTAATACTGACAGAGAGTAGCATTCCATGACAGACTGAGAGCTGCATTGTGACACAGACTGCGGTCAGAATTCTAAGACACACTGAGAGCAGCATGGTAAGTGAGATTGAGAACAGCATTCTAAGATTGATAGAGAATTTTTAGGCAGAGTGAGAGTATCATTCTAACACAGAGTGAGAGCAGTATTCTAAGACGGTCTGTGAGTAGCTTTCTGGTACAGACAGAGAGCAGCCTTCTAGTACAGACAGAGTGCAGCATTCTAGTACAGACTGAGAGCAGCATTCTAGGACAGACTTAGAGTAGCATTGTCGGACAGACAGAGAGGAGCGTTCCAAGGTAGACTGAGAGCTTCATTGTGACACAGACCGAGATCAGAATTCTAAGAGAGACTGAGAACGGCATTGTGACATAGACTGAGAGCAGTATGCTAAGGTAGGTTGTGAGCAGCATGGTAAGTGAGATTGGGAAGAGCGTTCTAAGATTGATAGAGAATTTTTAGGCAGACTGAGAGTATCATTCTAAGGCAAACTGAGAGGAGCCTTCTAAGGCATACTGAGAGCAGCATTCTGAGGCAGACTAACAGCAGCATTCTAGTACAGAGTGAAGCATTCTAGGACAGACTGAGAGCGGCATTCTAAGACTGACATAGTGTAGCATTGTAGGACAGACAGAGAGCAGCGTTCTAAGGCAGACTGAGAGCAGCATTCTAGGACAGACAGAGTGCCGCGTTCCAAGACAGACTGAGAGCTTCATTGTGACACAGACTGAGATCAGAATTTTAAGAGAGACTGAGAGCTGCATTGTGACATAGGTTGAGCAGTATTCTAAGGCAGACTGAGAGCAGCATTCTAGGACAGACAGAGAGCAGCATTCTAAGACAGACTCAGAGCAGAATTTTAGGACAGACTGAGAGCAGCATTATAAGACAGACTGAGAGCAGCGTTCCAAGACAGACTGAGAGCTGCATTGTGACATAGACTGACAGCAGAATTCTAAGGCAGAATGAGAACTGCATTGTGACATATACTGAGAGCAGCATTCCAGGACAGACTGAGAGCAGCTTTCTAGGACAGACTGAGAGCAGCTTTCTAGGACAGACTGAGAGAAGCTTTCTAGGACATCATGAGAGCAGCATTCTAGGACAAACTGAGAGAAGCATTGTAGGACAGATTGAGGGAAGCATTGTAGGACAGACTGAGGGAAGCATTTGAAGGCAGTCCAAGAGCAGTATTCGAATAGACACAGAGGGCCGCATGCTAAGACAGACTTAGAATAGCATTGTAGGACAGACAGAGTGCAGTATTCTTAGTCAGACTGAGAGCTGCATTGTGACATAGACTGACAGCAGAATTCTAAGGCAGAATGAGAACTGCATTGTGACATATACTGAGAGCAGCATTCCAGGACCGACTGAGAGCAGCATTCCAGGACAGACTGAGAGCAGCATTCCAGGACAGACTGAGAGCAGCATTGTCGGACAGACAGAGAACAGCATTCTAAGACAGACGGAGAGTAGCGTTCCAAGTCAGACTGAGAGCTGCATTGTGACACAGACTGAGATCAGAATTCTAGGAGAGACTGAGGGCTGCATTGTGACATAGACTGACAGCAGAATTCTAAGACAGAATGAGATCTGCATTGTGACATAGACTGAGAGCAGTATTCTAGAGGTAGACTCTGAGCAGCATGGTAAGTTGAGATTGAGAACAGCGTTCTAAGATTGATAGAGAATTTTTAGGCAGATTGAGAGTATCATTCTAACACAGAGTGAGAGCAGTATTCTAAGATCGTCTGTGAGCAGCATTCTAGGACAGACTGAGAACAGTTTTTTAGACAGACTGAGGGAAGCATTTGAACGCAGTCCAAGAGCAGTATTCTAATAGAGACTGAGGGCAGCATTCTAAGACAGACTTAGAGCAGCATTGTAGGAGAGACAGAGAGCAGCATTCTAGGACAGACAGAGAGCAGCATTCTGAGACAGATCTAGAGTAGCATTACGAGAGAGACAGAGAGCAGCATTCTAATACTGACAGAGAGTAGCATTCCATGACAGACTGAGAGCTGCATTGTGACACAGACTGCGGTCAGAATTCTAAGACACACTGAGAGCAGCATGGTAAGTGAGATTGAGAAGAGCGTTCTAAGATTGATAGAGAATTTTTAAGCAGACTGAGAGTTTCATTCTAAGACAGAGTTAGAGCAGCATTCTAAGACAGATTGAGAGCTGCATTATGACATAGACTGACAGCAGAATTCTAAGAAAGAATGAGAACTGCATTGTGACATACACTGAGAGCTGAATTCTTAGACACTGAGAGCAGCATGGTAAGTGAGATTGAGAACAGCATTCTAAGATTGATAGAGAATTTTTAGGCAGAGTGAGAGCCTCATTCTAACACAGAGTGAGAGCAGTATTCTAATACGGTCTGTGAGCAGCTTTCTGGTACAGACAGAGAGCAGCATTCTAGTACAGACAGAGTGCAGCATTGCAGGACAGACTGAGAGCAGCATTCCAGGACAGACTGAGAGCAGCATTCCAGGACAGACTGAGAGCAGCTTTCTAGGACAGACTGAGAGAAGCTTTCTAGGACAGACGGAGAGCAGCATTCTAGGACAAACTGAGGGAAGCATTCTAATACAGACTGAGGGAAGCATTTTAAGGCAGTCCAAGAGCAGTATTCGAATAGACACTGAGGGCAGCATGCTAAGACAGACTTAGAGTAGCATTGTAGGACAGACAGAGAGCAGCATTCTAAGTCAGACTGAGAGCAGCATTCTAGGACAGACTGAGAGCAGCATTCTAAGACAGACTGAGAGCAGCTTTCTAGGACCGACTGAGAAGCAGCATTCCAGGACCGACTGAGAGCAGCATTCCAGGACCGACTGAGAGCAGCATTCCAGGACCGACTGAGAGCAGCATTCCAGGACTGACTGAGAGCAGCATTCCAGGACCGACTGAGAGCAGCATTCCAGGACCGACTGAGAGCAGCATTCCATTACACACTTAGAGTAGCATTGTCGGACAGACAGAGAGGAGCGTTCCAAGGTAGACTGAGAGCTTCATTGTGACACAGACTGAGATCAGAATTCTAAGAGAGACTGAGAACGGCATTGTGACATAGACTGCGAGCAGTATTCTAAGGTAGACTGCGAGCAGCATGGTAAGTGAGATTGGGAAGAGCGTTCTAAGATTGATAGAGAATTTTTAGGCAGACTGAGAGTATCATTCTAAGGCAAACTGAGAGGAGCCTTCTAAGGCAGACTGAGAGCAGCATTCTGAAGCAGACTGACAGCAGCATTCTAGTACAGAGTGAAGCATTCTAGGACAGACTGAGAGCGGCATTCTAAGACTGACATAGTGTAGCATTGTAGGACAGACAGAGAGCAGCGTTCTAAGGCAGACTGAGAGCAGCATTCTAGGACAGACAGAGTGCCGCGTTCCAAGACAGACTGAGAGCTTCATTGTGACACAGACTGAGATCAGAATTCTAAGAGAGACTGAGAGCTGCATTGTGACATAGGTTGAGCAGTATTCTAAGGCAGACTGCGGGCAGCATTCTAGGACAGACAGAGAGCAGCATTTTAAGTCAGATTCAGAGCAGCATTTTAGGACAGACTGAGAGCAGCATTTTAAGACAGACTGAGAGCAGCGTTCCAAGACAGACTGAGAGCTGCATTGTGACATAGACTGACAGCAGAATTCTAAGGCAGAATGAGAACTGCATTGTGACATATACTGAGAGCAGCATTTCAGGACAGACTGAGAGCAGCATTCCAGGTCAGACTGAGAGCAGCATTCCAGGACAGACTGAGAGCCGCATTCCAGGACAGACTGAGAGCAGCATTCCAGGACTGAGAGCAGCATTCCAGGACAGACTGAGAGCAGCATTCCAGGACAGACTGAGAGCAGCATTCCAGGATAGACTGAGAGCAGCATTCCAGGACAGACTGAGAGCAGCATTCCAGGACAGACTGAGAGCAGCATTCCAGGACAGACTGAGAGCTGCATTGTGACACAGACTGAGATCAGAATTCTAAGAGACTGAGGGCTTCATTGTGACATAGACTGACAGCAGAATTCTAAGACAGAATGAGATGTGCATTGTGACATAGTCTGAGAGCAGCATTCTAGAGGTAGACTCTGAGCAGCATGGTAAGTTGAGATTGAGAACAGCGTTCTAAGATTGATAGAGAATTTTTTAGGCAGATTGAGAGTATCATTCTAACACAGAGTGAGAGCAGTATTCTAAGATCGTCTGTGAGCAGCATTCTAGGACAGACTGAGAGCAGTTTTTTAGACAGACTGAGGGAAGCATTTGAACGCAGTCCAAGAGCAGTATTCTAAAAGAGACTGAGGGCACTATTGTAGGTCAGACTTAGAGCAGCATTGTAGGAGAGACAGAGAGCAGCATTCTAGGACAGACTGAGAGCAGCATTCTGAGACAGATTTAGAGTAGCATTGCGAGTGAGACAGAGAGCAGCATTCTAATACTGACAGAGAGTAGCATTCCATGACAGACTGAGAGCTGCATTGTGACACAGACTGCGGTCAGAATTCTAAGACACACCTGAGAGCAGCATGGTAAGTGAGATTGAGAAGAGCGTTCTATGATTGATAGAGAATTTTTAAGCAGACTGAGAGTTTCATTCTAAGACAGAGTTAGAGCAGCATTCTAAGACAGATTGAGAGCTGCATTATGACATAGACTGACAGCAGAATTCTAAGAAAGAATGAGAACTGCATTGTGACATACACTGAGAGCAGAATTCTTAGACACACTGAGAGAAGCATGGAAAGTGAGATTGAGAACAGCATTCTAAGATTGATAGAGAATTTTTAGGCAGAGTGAGAGCCTCATTCTAACACAGAGTGAGAGCAGTATTCTAAGACGGTCTGTGAGCAGCTTTCTGGTACAGACAGAGAGCAGCATTCTAGTACAGACAGAGTGCAGCATTCCAGGACAGACTGAGAGCAGCATTCCAGGACACACTTAGAGTAGCATTGTCGGACAGACAGAGAGGAGCGTTCCAAGGTAGACTGAGAGCTTCATTGTGACACAGACTGATATCAGAATTCTAAGAGAGACTGAGAACGGCATTGTGACATAGACTGCGAGCAGTATTCTAAGGTAGACTGCGAGCAGCATGGTAAGTGAGATTGGGAAGAGCGTTCTAAGATTGATAGAGAATTTTTAGGCAGACTGAGAGTATCATTCTAAGGCAAACTGAGAGGAGCCTTCTAAGGTAGACTGAGAGCAGCATTCTGAGGCAGACTGACAGCAGCATTCTAGTACAGAGTGAAGCATTCTAGGACAGACTGAGAGCGGCATTCTTAGACTGACATAGTGTAGCATTGTAGGACAGACAGAGAGCAGCATTCTAAGGCAGACTGAGAGCAGCATTCTAGGACAGACAGAGTGCCGCGTTCCAAGACAGACTGAGAGCTTCATTGTGACACAGACTGAGATCAGAATTTTAAGAGAGACTGAGAGCTGCATTGTGACATAGGTTGAGCAGTATTCTAAGGCAGACTGCGAGCAGCATTCTAGGACAGACAGAGAGCAGCATTCTAAGACAGACTCAGAGCAGCATTTTAGGACAGACTCAGAGCAGCATTATAAGACAGACTGAGAGCAGCGTTCCAAGACAGACTAAGAGCTGCATTGTGACATAGACTGACAGCAGAATTCTAAGGCAGAATGAGAACTGCATTGTGACATATACTGAGAGCAGCATTCCAGGACAGACTGAGAGCAGCATTCCAGGACAGACTGAGAGCAGCATTCCAGGACAGACTGAGAGCAGCATTCCAGGACCGACTGAGAGCAGCATTCCAGGACAGACTGAGAGCAGCATTCCAGGACCGACTGAGAGCAGCATTCCAGGACCGACTGAGAGCAGCATTCCAGGACAGACTGAGAGCAGCATTCCAGGACAGACTGAGAGCAGCTTTCTAGGACAGACTGAGAGCAGCTTTCTAGGACAGACTGAGAGCAGCTTTCTAGGACATCATGAGAGCAGCATTCTTGGACAAACTGAGAGAAGCATTGTAGGACAGATTGAGGGAAGCATTGTAGGACAGACTGAGGGACGCATTTGAAGGCAGTCCAAGAGCAGTATTCGAATAGACACAGAGGGCCGCATGCTAAGACAGACTTAGAATAGCATTGTAGGACAGACAGAGAGCAGTATTCTTAGTCAGACTGTGAGCTGCATTGTGACATAGACTGACAGCAGAATTCTAAGGCAGAATGAGAACTGCATTGTGACATATACTGAGAGCAGCATTCCAGGACCGACTGAGAGCAGCATTCCAGGTCAGACTGAGAGCAGCATTCCAGGACAGACTGAGAGCAGCATTCCAGGACTGAGAGCAGCATTCCAGGAGCCAATGAGAGCAGCATTCCAGGACCGACTGAGAGCAGCATTCCAGGTCAGACTGAGAGCAGCATTCCAGGACCGACTGAGAGCAGCATTCCAGGACTGAGAGCAGCATTCCAGGAGCCAATGAGAGCAGCATTCCAGGAGAGACTGAGAGCAGCATTCCAGGACCGACTGAGAGCAGCATTCCAGGACCGACTGAGAGCAGCATTCCATAACACACTTAGAGTAGCATTGTCGGACAGACAGAGAGGAGCGTTCCAAGGTTGACTGAGAGCTTCATTGTGACACAGACTGAGATCAGAATTCTAAGAGAGACTGAGAACGGCATTGTGACATAGACTGAGAGCAGTATTCTAAGGTAGACTGCGAGCAGCATTGTAAGTGAGATTGGGAAGAGCGTTCTAAGATTGATAGATAATTTTTAGGCAGACTGAGAGTATCATTCTAAGGCAAACTGAGAGGAGCCTTCTAAGGCAGACTGAGAGCAGCATTCTGAGGCAGACTGACAGCAGCATTCTAGTACAGAGTGAAGCATTCTAGGACAGACTGAGAGCGGCATTCTAAGACTGACATAGTGTAGCATTGTAGGACAGACAGAGAGCAGCGTTCTAAGGCAGACTGAGAGCAGCATTCTAGGACAGACAGAGTGCCGCGTTCCAAGACAGACTGAGAGCTTCATTGTGACACAGACTGAGATCAGAATTCTAAGAGAGACTGAGAGCTGCATTGTGACATAGGTTGAGCAGTATTCTAAGGCAGACTGCGAGCAGCATTCTAGGACAGACAGAGAGCAGCATTTTAAGTCAGATTCAGAGCAGCATTTTAGGACAGACTGAGAGCAGCATTTTAAGACAGACTGAGAGCAGCGTTCCAAGACAGACTGAGAGCTGCATTGTGACATAGACTGACAGCAGAATTCTAAGGCAGAATGAGAACTGCATTGTGACATATACTGAGAGCAGCATTTCAGGACAGACTGAGAGCAGCATTTTAAGACAGACTGAGAGCAGCGTTCCAAGACAGACTGAGAGCTGCATTGTTACACAGACTGAGATCAGAATTTTAAGAGACTGAGGGCTTCATTGTGACATAGACTGACAGCAGAATTCTAAGACAGAATGAGATGTGCATTGTGACATAGACTGAGAGCAGCATTCTAGAGGTAGACTCTGAGCAGCATGGTAAGTTGAGATTGAGAACAGCGTTCTAAGATTGATAGAGAATTTTTAGGCAGATTGAGAGTATCATTCTAACACAGAGTGAGAGCTGTATTCTAAGATCGTCTGTGAGCAGCATTCTAGGACAGACTGAGAGCAGTTTTTTAGACAGACTGAGGGAAGCATTTGAACGCAGTCCAAGAGCAGTATTCTAATAGAGACTGAGGGCAGTATTGTAGGACAGACTTAGAGCAGCATTGTAGGAGAGACAGAGAGCAGCATTCTAGGACAGACAGAGAGCAGCATTCTGAGACAGATTCAGAGTAGCATTGCGAGAGAGACAGAGAGCAGCATTCTAATACTGACAGAGAGTAGCATTCCATGACAGACTGAGAGCTGCATTGTGACACAGACTGCGGTCAGAATTCTAAGACACACTGAGAGCAGCATGGTAAGTGAGATTGAGAAGAGCGTTCTAAGATTGATAGAGAATTTTTAAGCAGACTGAGAGTTTCATTCTAAGACAGAGTTAGAGCTGCGTTCCAAGACAGACTGAGAGCTGCATTATGACATAGACTGACAGCAGAATTCTAAGAAAGAATGAGAACTGCATTGTGACATATACTAAGAGCTGCATTCCAGGACAGACTGAGAGCAGCATTCCAGGACAGACTGAGAGCAGCATTCCAGGACCGTCTGAGAGCAGCATTTCAGGACCTACTGAGAGCAGCATTCCAGGACAGTCTGAGAGCAGCATTCCAGGACAGACTGAGACCAGCATTCTAGGACAGACTGAGAGCAGCTTTCTAGGAAAGACTGAGAGAAGCTTTCTAGGACAGAATGAGAGCAGCTTTCTAGGACAAACTGAGGGAAGCATTGTAGGACAGACTGAGGGAAGCATTTGAAGGCAGTCCAAGAGCAGTATTCGACTAGACACTGAGGGCCGCATGCTAAGACAGACTTAGAATAGCATTGTAGGACAGACAGAGAGCAGCATTCTAAGTCAGACTGAGAGCAGCATTCTAGGACAGACTGAGAACAGCATTCTAGGACCGACTGAGAGCAGCATTCTAGGACAGACTGAGAGCAGCATTCTAAGACAGACTAAGAGCAGCATTCCAGGACCGACTGAGAGCAGCATTCCAGGACCGACTGAGAGCAGCATTCCAGGACCGACTGAGAGCAGCATTCCAGGACACACTTAGAGTAGCATTGTCGGACAGACAGAGAGGAGCGTTCCAAGGTAGACTAAGAGCTTCATTGTGACACAGATTGAGATCAGAATTCTAAGAGAGACTGAGAACGGCATTGTGACATAGACTGAGAGCAGTATTCTAAGGTAGACTGCGAGCAGCATGGTAAGTGAGATTGGGAAGAGCGTTCTAAGATTGATAGAGAGTTTTTAGGCAGACTGAGAGTATCATTCTAAGGCAAACTGAGAGGAGCCTTCTAAGGCAGACTGAGAGCAGCATTCTGAGGCAGACTGACAGCAGCATTCTAGTACAGAGTGAAGCATTCTAGGACAGACTGAGAGCGGCATTCTAAGACTGACATAGTGTAGCATTGTAGGACAGACAGAGAGCAGCGTTCTAAGGCAGACTGAGAGCAGCATTCTAGGACAGACAGAGTGCCGCGTTCCAAGACAGACAGAGAGCTTCATTGTGACACAGACTGAGATCAGAATTCTAAGAGAGACTGAGAGCTGCATTGTGACATAGGCTGAACAGTATTCTAAGGCAGACTGCGAGCAGCATTCTAGGACAGAGAGCAGCATTCTAAGACAGACTCAGAGCAGCATTTTAGGACAGACTGAGAGCAGCATTCTAAGACAGACTGAGAGCAGCGTTCCAAGACAGACTGAGAGCTGCATTGTGACATAGACTCACAGCAGAATTCTAAGGCAGAATGAGAACTGCATTGTGACATATACTGAGAGCAGCATTCCAGGACAGACTGAGAGCAGCATTCCAGGACAGACTGAGAGCAGCATTCCAGGACAGACTGAGAGCAGCATTCCAGGACAGACTGAGAGCAGCATTCCAGGACAGACTGAGAGCAGCATTCCAGGACAGACTGAGAGCAGCATTCCAAGACAGACTGAGAGCAGCTTTCTAGGACAGACTGAGAGCAGCTTTCTAGGACAGACTGAGAGCAGCTTTCTAGGACAGACTGAGAGCAGCTTTCTAGGACAGACTGAGAGCAGCTTTCTAGGACAGAATGAGAGCAGCATTCTAGGACAAACTGAGGGAAGCATTGTAGAACAGATTGAGGGAAGCATTGTAGGACAGACTGAGGGAAGCATTTGAAGGCAGTCCAGGAGCAGTATTCGACTAGACACTGAGGGCCGCATGCTAAGACAGACTTAGAATAGCATTGTAGGACAGACAGAGAGCAGTATTCTTAGTCAGACTGTGAGCTGCATTGTGACATAGACTGACAGCAGAATTCTAAGGCAGAATGAGAACTGCATTGTGACATATACTGAGAGCAGCATTCCAGGACCGACTGAGAGCAGCATTCCAGGTCAGACTGAGAGCAGCATTCCAGGACAGACTGAGAGCAGCATTCCAGGACTGAGAGCAGCATTCCAGGAGCCAATGAGAGCAGCATTCCAGGACCGACTGAGAGCAGCATTCCAGGTCAGACTGAGAGCAGCATTCCAGGACCGACTGAGAGCAGCATTCCAGGACTGAGAGCAGCATTCCAGGAGCCAATGAGAGCAGCATTCCAGGAGAGACTGAGAGCAGCATTCCAGGACCGACTGAGAGCAGCATTCCAGGACCGACTGAGAGCAGCATTCCATAACACACTTAGAGTAGCATTGTCGGACAAGACAGAGAGGAGCGTTCCAAGGTTGACTGAGAGCTTCATTGTGACACAGACTGAGATCAGAATTCTAAGAGAGACTGAGAACGGCATTGTGACATAGACTGAGAGCAGTATTCTAAGGTAGACTGCGAGCAGCATTGTAAGTGAGATTGGGAAGAGCGTTCTAAGATTGATAGATAATTTTTAGGCAGACTGAGAGTATCATTCTAAGGCAAACTGAGAGGAGCCTTCTAAGGCAGACTGAGAGCAGCATTCTGAGGCAGACTGACAGCAGCATTCTAGTACAGAGTGAAGCATTCTAGGACAGACTGAGAGCGGCATTCTAAGACTGACATAGTGTAGCATTGTAGGACAGACAGAGAGCAGCGTTCTAAGGCAGACTGAGAGCAGCATTCTAGGACAGACAGAGTGCCGCGTTCCAAGACAGACTGAGAGCTTCATTGTGACACAGACTGAGATCAGAATTCTAAGAGAGACTGAGAGCTGCATTGTGACATAGGTTGAGCAGTATTCTAAGGCAGACTGCGAGCAGCATTCTAGGACAGACAGAGAGCAGCATTTTAAGTCAGATTCAGAGCAGCATTTTAGGACAGACTGAGAGCAGCATTTTAAGACAGACTGAGAGCAGCGTTCCAAGACAGACTGAGAGCTGCATTGTGACATAGACTGACAGCAGAATTCTAAGGCAGAATGAGAACTGCATTGTGACATATACTGAGAGCAGCATTTCAGGACAGACTGAGAGCAGCATTTTAAGACAGACTGAGAGCAGCGTTCCAAGACAGACTGAGAGCTGCATTGTTACACAGACTGAGATCAGAATTTTAAGAGACTGAGGGCTTCATTGTGACATAGACTGACAGCAGAATTCTAAGACAGAATGAGATGTGCATTGTGACATAGACTGAGAGCAGCATTCTAGAGGTAGACTCTGAGCAGCATGGTAAGTTGAGATTGAGAACAGCGTTCTAAGATTGATAGAGAATTTTTAGGCAGATTGAGAGTATCATTCTAACACAGAGTGAGAGCTGTATTCTAAGATCGTCTGTGAGCAGCATTCTAGGACAGACTGAGAGCAGTTTTTTAGACAGACTGAGGGAAGCATTTGAACGCAGTCCAAGAGCAGTATTCTAATAGAGACTGAGGGCAGTATTGTAGGACAGACTTAGAGCAGCATTGTAGGAGAGACAGAGAGCAGCATTCTAGGACAGACAGAGAGCAGCATTCTGAGACAGATTCAGAGTAGCATTGCGAGAGAGACAGAGAGCAGCATTCTAATACTGACAGAGAGTAGCATTCCATGACAGACTGAGAGCTGCATTGTGACACAGACTGCGGTCAGAATTCTAAGACACACTGAGAGCAGCATGGTAAGTGAGATTGAGAAGAGCGTTCTAAGATTGATAGAGAATTTTTAAGCAGACTGAGAGTTTCATTCTAAGACAGAGTTAGAGCTGCGTTCCAAGACAGACTGAGAGCTGCATTATGACATAGACTGACAGCAGAATTCTAAGAAAGAATGAGAACTGCATTGTGACATATACTAAGAGCTGCATTCCAGGACAGACTGAGAGCAGCATTCCAGGACAGACTGAGAGCAGCATTCCAGGACCGTCTGAGAGCAGCATTTCAGGACCTACTGAGAGCAGCATTCCAGGACAGTCTGAGAGCAGCATTCCAGGACAGACTGAGACCAGCATTCTAGGACAGACTGAGAGCAGCTTTCTAGGAAAGACTGAGAGAAGCTTTCTAGGACAGAATGAGAGCAGCTTTCTAGGACAAACTGAGGGAAGCATTGTAGGACAGACTGAGGGAAGCATTTGAAGGCAGTCCAAGAGCAGTATTCGACTAGACACTGAGGGCCGCATGCTAAGACAGACTTAGAATAGCATTGTAGGACAGACAGAGAGCAGCATTCTAAGTCAGACTGAGAGCAGCATTCTAGGACAGACTGAGAACAGCATTCTAGGACCGACTGAGAGCAGCATTCTAGGACAGACTGAGAGCAGCATTCTAAGACAGACTAAGAGCAGCATTCCAGGACCGACTGAGAGCAGCATTCCAGGACCGACTGAGAGCAGCATTCCAGGACCGACTGAGAGCAGCATTCCAGGACACACTTAGAGTAGCATTGTCGGACAGACAGAGAGGAGCGTTCCAAGGTAGACTAAGAGCTTCATTGTGACACAGATTGAGATCAGAATTCTAAGAGAGACTGAGAACGGCATTGTGACATAGACTGAGAGCAGTATTCTAAGGTAGACTGCGAGCAGCATGGTAAGTGAGATTGGGAAGAGCGTTCTAAGATTGATAGAGAGTTTTTAGGCAGACTGAGAGTATCATTCTAAGGCAAACTGAGAGGAGCCTTCTAAGGCAGACTGAGAGCAGCATTCTGAGGCAGACTGACAGCAGCATTCTAGTACAGAGTGAAGCATTCTAGGACAGACTGAGAGCGGCATTCTAAGACTGACATAGTGTAGCATTGTAGGACAGACAGAGAGCAGCGTTCTAAGGCAGACTGAGAGCAGCATTCTAGGACAGACAGAGTGCCGCGTTCCAAGACAGACAGAGAGCTTCATTGTGACACAGACTGAGATCAGAATTCTAAGAGAGACTGAGAGCTGCATTGTGACATAGGCTGAACAGTATTCTAAGGCAGACTGCGAGCAGCATTCTAGGACAGAGAGCAGCATTCTAAGACAGACTCAGAGCAGCATTTTAGGACAGACTGAGAGCAGCATTCTAAGACAGACTGAGAGCAGCGTTCCAAGACAGACTGAGAGCTGCATTGTGACATAGACTCACAGCAGAATTCTAAGGCAGAATGAGAACTGCATTGTGACATATACTGAGAGCAGCATTCCAGGACAGACTGAGAGCAGCATTCCAGGACAGACTGAGAGCAGCATTCCAGGACAGACTGAGAGCAGCATTCCAGGACAGACTGAGAGCAGCATTCCAGGACAGACTGAGAGCAGCATTCCAGGACAGACTGAGAGCAGCATTCCAAGACAGACTGAGAGCAGCTTTCTAGGACAGACTGAGAGCAGCTTTCTAGGACAGACTGAGAGCAGCTTTCTAGGACAGACTGAGAGCAGCTTTCTAGGACAGACTGAGAGCAGCTTTCTAGGACAGAATGAGAGCAGCATTCTAGGACAAACTGAGGGAAGCATTGTAGAACAGATTGAGGGAAGCATTGTAGGACAGACTGAGGGAAGCATTTGAAGGCAGTCCAGGAGCAGTATTCGACTAGACACTGAGGGCCGCATGCTAAGACAGACTTAGAATAGCATTGTAGGACAGACAGAGAGCAGTATTCTTAGTCAGACTGTGAGCTGCATTGTGACATAGACTGACAGCAGAATTCTAAGGCAGAATGAGAACTGCATTGTGACATATACTGAGAGCAGCATTCCAGGACCGACTGAGAGCAGCATTCCAGGTCAGACTGAGAGCAGCATTCCAGGACAGACTGAGAGCAGCATTCCAGGACTGAGAGCAGCATTCCAGGAGCCAATGAGAGCAGCATTCCAGGACCGACTGAGAGCAGCATTCCAGGTCAGACTGAGAGCAGCATTCCAGGACCGACTGAGAGCAGCATTCCAGGACTGAGAGCAGCATTCCAGGAGCCAATGAGAGCAGCATTCCAGGAGAGACTGAGAGCAGCATTCCAGGACCGACTGAGAGCAGCATTCCAGGACCGACTGAGAGCAGCATTCCATAACACACTTAGAGTAGCATTGTCGGACAGACAGAGAGGAGCGTTCCAAGGTTGACTGAGAGCTTCATTGTGACACAGACTGAGATCAGAATTCTAAGAGAGACTGAGAACGGCATTGTGACATAGACTGAGAGCAGTATTCTAAGGTAGACTGCGAGCAGCATTGTAAGTGAGATTGGGAAGAGCGTTCTAAGATTGATAGATAATTTTTAGGCAGACTGAGAGTATCATTCTAAGGCAAACTGAGAGGAGCCTTCTAAGGCAGACTGAGAGCAGCATTCTGAGGCAGACTGACAGCAGCATTCTAGTACAGAGTGAAGCATTCTAGGACAGACTGAGAGCGGCATTCTAAGACTGACATAGTGTAGCATTGTAGGACAGACAGAGAGCAGCGTTCTAAGGCAGACTGAGAGCAGCATTCTAGGACAGACAGAGTGCCGCGTTCCAAGACAGACTGAGAGCTTCATTGTGACACAGACTGAGATCAGAATTCTAAGAGAGACTGAGAGCTGCATTGTGACATAGGTTGAGCAGTATTCTAAGGCAGACTGCGAGCAGCATTCTAGGACAGACAGAGAGCAGCATTTTAAGTCAGATTCAGAGCAGCATTTTAGGACAGACTGAGAGCAGCATTTTAAGACAGACTGAGAGCAGCGTTCCAAGACAGACTGAGAGCTGCATTGTGACATAGACTGACAGCAGAATTCTAAGGCAGAATGAGAACTGCATTGTGACATATACTGAGAGCAGCATTTCAGGACAGACTGAGAGCAGCATTTTAAGACAGACTGAGAGCAGCGTTCCAAGACAGACTGAGAGCTGCATTGTTACACAGACTGAGATCAGAATTTTAAGAGACTGAGGGCTTCATTGTGACATAGACTGACAGCAGAATTCTAAGACAGAATGAGATGTGCATTGTGACATAGACTGAGAGCAGCATTCTAGAGGTAGACTCTGAGCAGCATGGTAAGTTGAGATTGAGAACAGCGTTCTAAGATTGATAGAGAATTTTTAGGCAGATTGAGAGTATCATTCTAACACAGAGTGAGAGCTGTATTCTAAGATCGTCTGTGAGCAGCATTCTAGGACAGACTGAGAGCAGTTTTTTAGACAGACTGAGGGAAGCATTTGAACGCAGTCCAAGAGCAGTATTCTAATAGAGACTGAGGGCAGTATTGTAGGACAGACTTAGAGCAGCATTGTAGGAGAGACAGAGAGCAGCATTCTAGGACAGACAGAGAGCAGCATTCTGAGACAGATTCAGAGTAGCATTGCGAGAGAGACAGAGAGCAGCATTCTAATACTGACAGAGAGTAGCATTCCATGACAGACTGAGAGCTGCATTGTGACACAGACTGCGGTCAGAATTCTAAGACACACTGAGAGCAGCATGGTAAGTGAGATTGAGAAGAGCGTTCTAAGATTGATAGAGAATTTTTAAGCAGACTGAGAGTTTCATTCTAAGACAGAGTTAGAGCTGCGTTCCAAGACAGACTGAGAGCTGCATTATGACATAGACTGACAGCAGAATTCTAAGAAAGAATGAGAACTGCATTGTGACATATACTAAGAGCTGCATTCCAGGACAGACTGAGAGCAGCATTCCAGGACAGACTGAGAGCAGCATTCCAGGACCGTCTGAGAGCAGCATTTCAGGACCTACTGAGAGCAGCATTCCAGGACAGTCTGAGAGCAGCATTCCAGGACAGACTGAGACCAGCATTCTAGGACAGACTGAGAGCAGCTTTCTAGGAAAGACTGAGAGAAGCTTTCTAGGACAGAATGAGAGCAGCTTTCTAGGACAAACTGAGGGAAGCATTGTAGGACAGACTGAGGGAAGCATTTGAAGGCAGTCCAAGAGCAGTATTCGACTAGACACTGAGGGCCGCATGCTAAGACAGACTTAGAATAGCATTGTAGGACAGACAGAGAGCAGCATTCTAAGTCAGACTGAGAGCAGCATTCTAGGACAGACTGAGAACAGCATTCTAGGACCGACTGAGAGCAGCATTCTAGGACAGACTGAGAGCAGCATTCTAAGACAGACTAAGAGCAGCATTCCAGGACCGACTGAGAGCAGCATTCCAGGACCGACTGAGAGCAGCATTCCAGGACCGACTGAGAGCAGCATTCCAGGACACACTTAGAGTAGCATTGTCGGACAGACAGAGAGGAGCGTTCCAAGGTAGACTAAGAGCTTCATTGTGACACAGATTGAGATCAGAATTCTAAGAGAGACTGAGAACGGCATTGTGACATAGACTGAGAGCAGTATTCTAAGGTAGACTGCGAGCAGCATGGTAAGTGAGATTGGGAAGAGCGTTCTAAGATTGATAGAGAGTTTTTAGGCAGACTGAGAGTATCATTCTAAGGCAAACTGAGAGGAGCCTTCTAAGGCAGACTGAGAGCAGCATTCTGAGGCAGACTGACAGCAGCATTCTAGTACAGAGTGAAGCATTCTAGGACAGACTGAGAGCGGCATTCTAAGACTGACATAGTGTAGCATTGTAGGACAGACAGAGAGCAGCGTTCTAAGGCAGACTGAGAGCAGCATTCTAGGACAGACAGAGTGCCGCGTTCCAAGACAGACAGAGAGCTTCATTGTGACACAGACTGAGATCAGAATTCTAAGAGAGACTGAGAGCTGCATTGTGACATAGGCTGAACAGTATTCTAAGGCAGACTGCGAGCAGCATTCTAGGACAGACAGAGAGCAGCATTTTAAGTCAGACTCAGAGCAGCATTTTAGGACAGACTGAGAGCAGCATTCTAAGACAGACTGAGAGCAGCGTTCCAAGACAGACTGAGAGCTGCATTGTGACATAGACTCACAGCAGAATTCTAAGGCAGAATGAGAACTGCATTGTGACATATACTGAGAGCAGCATTCCAGGACAGACTGAGAGCAGCATTCCAGGACAGACTGAGAGCAGCATTCCAGGACAGACTGAGAGCAGCATTCCAGGACAGACGGAGAGCAGCATTCCAGGACAGACTGAGAGCAGCATTCCAGGACAGACTGAGAGCAGCATTCCAAGACAGACTGAGAGCAGCTTTCTAGGACAGACTGAGAGCAGCTTTCTAGGACAGACTGAGAGCAGCTTTCTAGGACAGACTGAGAGCAGCTTTCTAGGACAGACTGAGAGCAGCTTTCTAGGACAGAATGAGAGCAGCATTCTAGGACAAACTGAGGGAAGCATTGTAGAACAGATTGAGGGAAGCATTGTAGGACAGACTGAGGGAAGCATTTGAAGGCAGTCCAGGAGCAGTATTCGACTAGACACTGAGGGCCGCATGCTAAGACAGACTTAGAATAGCATTGTAGGACAGACAGAGAGCAGTATTCTAAGTTAGACTGAGAGCAGCATTCTAGGACAGACTGAGAGCAGCATTCCAGGACCGACTGAGAGCAGCATTCCAGGACAGACTGAAAGCAGCATTGTCGGACAGACAGAGAACAGCGTTCTAAGACAGCCTGAGAGCAGCGTTCCAAGAGAGACTGAGATCTGCATTGTGACATAGACTGAGAGCAGTATTCTAGAGGTAGACTCTGAGCAGCATGGTAAGTTGAGATTGAGAACAGCGTTCTAAGATTGATAGAGAATTTTTAGGCAGATTGAGAGTATCATTCTAACACAGAGTGAGAGCAGTATTCTAAGATCGTCTGTGAGCAGCATTCTAGGACAGACTGAGAACAGTTTTTTAGACAGACTGAGGGAAGCATTTGAACGCAGTCCAAGAGCAGTATTCTAATAGAGACTGAGGGCAGCATTCTAAGACAGAATTAGAGCAGCATTGTAGGAGAGACAGAGAGCAGCATTCTAGAACAGACAGAGAGCAGCATTCTGAGAGAGATCTAGAGTAGCATTGCGAGAGAGACAGAGAGCAGCATTCTAATACTGACAGAGAGTAGCGTTCCATGACAGACTGAGAGCTGCATTGTGACACAGACTGCGGTCAGAATTCTAAGACACACTGAGAGCAGCATGGTAAGTGAGATTGAGAAGAGCGTTCTAAGATTGATAGAGAATTTTTAAGCAGACTGAGAGTTTCATTCTAAGACAGAGTTAGAGCAGCATTCTAAGACAGATTGAGAGCTGCATTATGACATAGACTGACAGCAGAATTCTAAGAAAGAATGAGAACTTCATTGTGACATACACTGAGAGCAGAATTCTTAGACACACTGAGAGCAGCATGGTAAGTGAGATTGAGAACAGCGTTCTAAGTTTGATAGAGAATTTTTAGGCAGAGTGAGAGTCTCATTCTAACACAGAGTGAGAGCAGTACTCTAAGACGGTCTGTGAGCAGCTTTCTGGTACAGACTGAGAGCAGCATTCTAGGACAGACTTAGAGTAGCATTGTCGGACAGACAGAGAGGAGCGTTCCAAGGTAGACTGAGAGCTTCATTGTGACACAGACTGAGATCAGAATTCTAAGAGAGACTGAGAACGGCATTGTGACATAGACTGAGAGCAGTATTCTAAGGTAGACTGCGAGCAGCATGGTAAGTGAGATTGGGAAGAGCGTTCTAAGACTGATAGAGAATTTTTAGGCAGACTGAGGGTATCATTCTAAGGCAAACTGAGAGGAGCCTTCTAAGGTAGACTGAGAGCAGCATTCTAGTACAGAGTGCAGCATTCTAGGACAGACTGTGAGCGGCATTCTAAGACTGACATAGTGTAGCATTGTAGGACAGACAGAGAGCAGCGTTCTAAGGCAGACTGAGAGCAGCATTGTGACACAGACTGAGATCAAACTTCTAAGAGAGACTGAGAGCTGCATTGTGACATAGGTTGAGCAGTATTCTAAGGCAGACTGCGAGCAGCATTCCAGGACAGACAGCAGCATTCTAAGACAGACTCAGAGCAGCATTTTAGGACAGACTGAGAGCTGCATTGTGACATAGACTGACAGCAGAATTCTAAGGCAGAATGAGGACTGCATTGTGACATAGACTGAGAGCAGCATTCCAGGACAGACTGAGATGCAGCATTCTAGGACAGACTGCGAGCAGCATTCTAGGACAGAGAGCAGCATTCTAAGACAGACTCAGAGCAGCATTTTAGGACAGACTGAGAGCAGCATTCTAAGACACACTGAGAGCAGCGTTCCAAGACAGACTGAGAGCTGCATTGTGACATAGACTGACAGCAGAATTCTAAGGCAGAATGAGAACTGCATTGTGACATATACTGAGAGCAGCATTCCAGGACAGACTGAGAGCAGCATTCCAGGACAGACTGAGAGCAGCATTCCAGGACCGACTGAGAGCAGCATTCCAGGACAGACTGAGAGCAGCATTTCAGGGCAGACTGAGAGCAGCATTCCAGGACAGACTGAGACCAGCATTCTAGGACAGACTGAGAGCAGCTTTCTAGGACAGACTGAGAGCAGCTTTCTAGGACAGAATGAGAGCAGCATTCTAAAACAAACTGAGGGAAGCATTGTAGGACAGATTGAGGGAAGCATTGTAGGACAGACTGAGGGAAGCATTTGAAGGCGGTCCAGGAGCAGTATTCGACTAGACACTGAGGGCCGCATGCTAAGACAGACTTAGAATAGCATTGTAGGACAGACAGAGAGCAGTATTCTAAGTTAGACTGAGAGCAGCATTCTAGGACAGACTGAGAGCAGCATTCCAGGACCGACTGAGAGCAGCATTCCAGGACAGACTGAAAGCAGCATTGTCGGACAGACAGAGAACAGCGTTCTAAGACAGCCTGAGAGCAGCGTTCCAAGAGAGACTGAGATCTGCATTGTGACATAGACTGAGAGCAGTATTCTAGAGGTAGACTCTGAGCAGCATGGTAAGTTGAGATTGAGAACAGCGTTCTAAGATTGATAGAGAATTTTTAGGCAGATTGAGAGTATCATTCTAACACAGAGTGAGAGCAATATTCTAAGATCGTCTGTGAGCAGCATTCTAGGACAGACTGAGAACAGTTTTTTAGACAGACTGAGGGAAGCATTTGAACGCAGTCCAAGAGCAGTATTCTAATAGAGACTGAGGGCAGCATTCTAAGACAGACTTAGAGCAGCATTGTAGGAGAGACAGAGAGCAGCATTCTAGAACAGACAGAGAGCAGCATTCTGAGAGAGATCTAGAGTAGCATTGCGAGAGAGACAGAGAGCAGCATTCTAATACTGACAGAGAGTAGCGTTCCATGACAGACTGAGAGCTGCATTGTGACACAGACTGCGGTCAGAATTCTAAGACACACTGAGAGCAGCATGGTAAGTGAGATTGAGAAGAGCGTTCTAAGATTGATAGAGAATTTTTAAGCAGACTGAGAGTTTCATTCTAAGACAGAGTTAGAGCAGCATTCTAAGACAGATTGAGAGCTGCATTATGACATAGACTGACAGCAGAATTCTAAGAAAGAATGAGAACTTCATTGTGACATACACTGAGAGCAGAATTCTTAGACACACTGAGAGCAGCATGGTAAGTGAGATTGAGAACAGCGTTCTAAGTTTGATAGAGAATTTTTAGGCAGAGTGAGAGTCTCATTCTAACACAGAGTGAGAGCAGTACTCTAAGACGGTCTGTGAGCAGCTTTCTGGTACAGACTGAGAGCAGCATTCTAGGACAGACTTAGAGTAGCATTGTCGGACAGACAGAGAGGAGCGTTCCAAGGTAGACTGAGAGCTTCATTGTGACACAGACTGAGATCAGAATTCTAAGAGAGACTGAGAACGGCATTGTGACATAGACTGAGAGCAGTATTCTAAGGTAGACTGCGAGCAGCATGGTAAGTGAGATTGGGAAGAGCGTTCTAAGACTGATAGAGAATTTTTAGGCAGACTGAGGGTATCATTCTAAGGCAAACTGAGAGGAGCCTTCTAAGGTAGACTGAGAGCAGCATTCTAGTACAGAGTGCAGCATTCTAGGACAGACTGAGAGCGGCATTCTAAGACTGACATAGTGTAGCATTGTAGGACAGACAGAGAGCAGCGTTCTAAGGCAGACTGAGAGCAGCATTGTGACACAGACTGAGATCAAACTTCTAAGAGAGACTGAGAGCTGCATTGTGACATAGGTTGAGCAGTATTCTAAGGCAGACTGCGAGCAGCATTCCAGGACAGACAGCAGCATTCTAAGACAGACTCAGAGCAGCATTTTAGGACAGACTGAGAGCTGCATTGTGACATAGACTGACAGCAGAATTCTAAGGCAGAATGAGGACTGCATTGTGACATAGACTGAGAGCAGCATTCCAGGACAGACTGAGAGCAGCATTCCAGGACAGACTGAGAGCAGCATTCCAGGACAGACTGAGAGCAGCATTCTAAGACAGACTGAGAGCAGCGTTCCAAGACAGACTGAGAGCAGCGTTCCAAGACAGACTGAGAGCTATGTTGTGACATAGACTGACAGCAGAATTCTAAGACAGAATGAGATCTGCATTGTGACATAGACTGAGAGCAGCATTGTAGAGGTAGACTCTGAGCAGCATGGTAAGTTGAGATTGAGAACAGCGTTCTAAGATTGATAGAGAATTTTTAGGCAGACTGAAAGTGTCATTCTAACACAGAGTGAGAGCAGTATTCTAAGATCGTCTGTGAGCAGCATTCTAAGGCAGAGTGAGAGGTGCATTGTGACACAGTCTTAGATCAGAATTCTAAGGTTGACTGAGAGCTGCATTGTGACGTAGACTGACAGCAGAATTCTAAGACAGACTGAGAACTGCATTGTGACATAGACTGAGAGCAGTATTCTAAGGTAGACTGAGAGCAGCATGGTAAGTTGAGATTGAGAACAGCGTTCTAAGATTGATAGTGAATTTTTAGGCAGACTGAGAGTATCATTCTAACACTGAGTGACAGCAGTATTCTAAGACCGTCTGTGAGCAGCATTCTAGGGCAGACTGAGAGCAGCTTTTCAGGCAGACTGAGGGAAGCATTTGAACGCAGTCCAAGAGCAGTATTCTAATAGAGACTGAGGGCAGCATTCTAAGACAGACTTAGAGCAGCATTGTAGGAGAGACAGAGATAGCATTGTAGGACAGACAGAGAGCAGCATTCTGAGACAGACTGACAGCAGTATTCTAGTACAGAGTGCAGCATTTTAGGACAGACTGAGATCAGCATTCTAAGAGTGGCATAGTGTAGCATTGTAGGACAGACAGAGAGCAGCGTTCTAAGGCAGACTGAGTGCAGCATTCGAGGACAGACAGAGAGCCGCGTTCCCAGAGAGACTGAGAGCTTCATTGTGACACAGACTGAGATCAGATTTCTAAGACAGAGTATGAGCTGTATTGTGACATAGACTGACCAGTATTCTAATTTAGACTGTGAGCAGCATGGTGAATTGAGATTGAGAACAGCGTTCTAA
>JAESHU010000231.1:0-67558 GCA_017639245.1 Myiopsitta monachus | reverse complement strand
CCAGTCGTGCCCATTTCTAACCTGTCTTAAGCCATTTTGGGCCATTTCTAACCCACTTTTGACCATTTCTAACCCCCTTTAAAGCCATTTTTGGCTAGCTCTCACCAATTTTTGCCAACTCTAACCTATTCTAAGACATTTTTGCCCCTTTCTAACCCATTGTTGCCCAGTTCTAAACCAGTTTTGCCCACTTCTAACCACCTGAAGCTATTTCTGGCTATTTCTAACCAATTTTTTGCTATTTCTGCTCCATTTTGCCCATTTCTAACCCTTTTTAATCCTTTTCTGACCATTTCTAGCCCACTTTTGACCATTTCTAACCCCTTTTCAATCCATTTTTGGCTATTTCTAAACAATTTTGGCCATTTCTATCCATTTTTTGCCTATTGCTAACCTATTTTAAGATATTTTTTTGTCCCTTTCTCACCTATTTTTGAGCTGTTCTAACCCAGTTTTGCCCACTTCTAACCCACCTGAAGCCATTTCTGGCTATTTCTAAACATTTTTTTGCTATTTCTACCCTGTTTTGCCCATTTATATCCCTTTTTAATCCTTTTCTGACCATTTCTGATCCACTTTTGACCATATCTAAAGCGTTTCATGCCATTTTTGGCTGTTCTGAAAATATTTTAAAACATTTCTATCTCAGTTGTGCCCATTTCTACCCATTTTTAAGCCATTTCTGGCTATTTCTAAACTATTTTTGGCCATATCAAGTCCAGTCATGCCATTTCTAACCTGTCTTAAGCCATTTTGGGCCATTTCTAACCCACTTTTGACCATTTCTAACCCCCTTTAAAGCCATTTTTGGCTAGCTCTCACCAATTTTTGCCAACTCTAACCTATTCTAAGACATTTTTCCCCCTTTCTAACACATTGTTGCCCAGTTCTAAACCAGTTTTGCCCACTTCTAAACCACTTGAAGTCATTTTTGGCTATTTCCCAACAGTTTTTTGTTATTTCTACCCCATTTTGCCCATTTCTAACCCGTTTTAATCCTGGCTATTTCTGACTGACCTTTGACCATTTCTAACGCGTTTCATGCCATTTTTGGCTCTTTCGAAAATATTTCAAGACATTTCTATCCCAGTTGTGCCCATTTCTACCCATTTTGAAGCAATTTCTGGCTATTTCTAAACTATTTTTGGCCATATCAAGTCCAGTCGTGCCCATTTCTAACCTGTTAAGCCATTTTTGCCCCATTTCTAACCCACTTTTGACCATTCCTAACTCACTTTTAAGCCATTTTTGGCTAGCTCTCAACAATTTTTGCCATTTCTTACCTATTTTGAGACGTTTTTGCCCCTTTCCAACCCATTGTTGCCCAGTTCTAACCCAGTTTTGCCCACTTCTAACCCACCTGAAGCCATTCATGGCTATTTCTAACCATTTTTTTGCTATTTCTGCCCCATTTTGCCCATTTCTAACCCTTTTTAATCCTTTTCTGACCATTTCTAACCCGCTTTTGACCATTTCTAACCCCTTTTCAATCTATTTTTGGCTATTTCTAAACAATTTTGGCCATTTCTATCCATTTTTTGCCTATTTTTAACCTATTTTAAGATATTTTTTTGTCCCATTCTCACCTATTTTTGCCCTGTTCTAACCCACTTTTGCCCACTTCTAACCCACCTGAAGCCATTTCTGGCTATTTCTAAACATTTGTTTGCTATTTCTATCCCATTTTTGCCCATTTCTGCCCCCTTTTATGCCATTATTGGCCATTTCTAACCCAGTTCCGACCATTTCTCATTCCTTTGTAACCCTTTATTGGCTGTTTCTAAAGAATTTTTGCCATTTCTATCCACATCTTGCCCATTTCTAACCTATTTTAAGATTTTTTTTGCCCCTTTCTAACCCATTGTTGCCCACTTCCAACCCACCTGAATCCATTTCTGGCTATTACTAACCCTTTCTTTGCTATTTCTATCCCATTTTTATCCATTTCTACCCCCTATTATGCCACTATTGGCCGTTTCTAACCCGCTTTTGACATTTTCTACCCCCTTTTCTATCTATTTTTGGCTATTTCTAAACAGTTTTTGTCATTCCTATGCATTTTTTTGCCTATTTCTAACCTATTTTAAGATATTTTTGCCCAGTTCTAACCCATTTTTGCCTGGTTCTAACCCATTTTTGCTCACTTCTAACCCACTTGAAACCATTTCGGGCTATTTCCAAACATTTGTTTGCTATTTCTACCCCATTTTGCCCATTTCTAAACCTTTTTAATCTTTTTTTTGGCCATTTCTGACCCACTTTTGGCCCTTTCTAACCTGTTTAATGCCACTTTTGGCTATTTCTAAAATATTTTAAGACATTTCTACCCCAGTTCTGCCTATTTCTACCCATTTTTAAGCCATTTCTGGCTATTTCTAAACAATTTTTGGCCATATCAAGTCCAGTCGTGCCCATTTCTAACCTGTCTTAAGCCATTTTGGGCTATTTGACAAATATTGCCGGCCATTTCTAACCCTCTCCTGACCATTTCTAACCCACTTTTGACCATTTCCAACCCCCTTTCAATCCATTTTTGGCTAGCTCAAAACTATTTTTGCCCTTTCTATCCATTTATTGCCTATTTCTAACCTATTTTAAGATATTTTTGCCCCTTTCTAACCCATTCTTGCCCAGTTCTAACCCATTTTTGCCCACTTCTAACCCACCTGAAGCCATTTCTGGCTATTTCTAACCAGTTGTTGGCTATTTCTATCCCATTTTTGCCCATTTCTGCCCATTTCTGCCCCTTTTTATGCCATTTTGGGCCATTTCTGACCCACTTTTGACCATTTCTAATTCCTTAGCAAACTTTTTTGGCTATTTCTGAACAATTTTTGCCATTTCTCTCAACTTTTTGCCAATTTCTAAGCATTTTTAAGATATTTTTGCCCCTTTCTAACCCATTCTTGCCCGGTTCTAACCCATTTTTGTTCACTTCTAACCCACTTGAAGCCATTTGGGGCTATTTCCAATCATTTTTTTGCTATTTCTACCCCATTTTGCCCATTTCTAACTCTTTTTAATCCTTTTCTGAGCATTTCTGACACACTTTTGACCATTTCTAACCCACTTCTGACAATTTCTAATTCCTTTCTAATCCTTTTTTGGCTATTTCTAAACAAGTTTTGCCATTTCTATCCACTTTTTACCTATGTCTAACCTAATTTAATATATTTTTGCCCCTTTTCTAACCTATTTTTGCCCAGTTCTAACCCATTTTTGCCCACTTCTAACCCACCTGAAGCCATTTCTGGGTATTTCTAACCAGTTGTTTGCTATTTCTATCCCATTTTTGCCCATTTCTAATCCTTTTGAATCCTGGCTATTTCTGACTGACTCTTGACCATTTCTAACGCGTTTAATGCCTCTTTTGGCTATTTCTAAAATATTTCAAGACGTTTCTATCCCAGTTCTGCCTATTTCAACCCATTTTTAAGCCATTTCTGGCTATTTCTGACCAGTTGTTTGCTATTTCTATCCCATTTTTCCCCATTTTCGCCCCTTTTTATACCATTTTGGGCCATTTCTAACCCAGTTCTGACCATTTCTAACCCTTATTCAATCCATTTTTGGCTATTTCTGAAAGATTTTTGCTATTTCTCTCCACTTTTTGCCTATTTCTAACCTATTTTAAGATATTTTTGCCCAGTTCTAACCCATTTTGCCCACTTCTAACCCACTTGAAGCCATTTCTGGCTATTTCTAAACAATTTTGGGCCATATCAACTCCAGTCGTCCCCATTTCTAACCTGTCTTAAGCCATTTTTGGCTATTTCTAACCCACTTCAGACCATTTCTAACCCACTTCTGACCATTTCTAACCCCTTTTCAAGCCATTTTTGGCTATTTCTAACCATTTGTTTGCTATTTCTATCCCATTTTTGCCCATTTCTAAACCTTTTTAATCCTGGCTATTTCTGACTGACTCTTGACCATTTCTAACGCGTTTAATGCCATTCTTGGCTATTTCTAAAATATTTTAAGACGTTTCTATCCCAGTTCTGCCTATTTCTACCCATTTTTAAGCCATATCTGGCTATTTCTAAACAATTTTTGGCCATATCAAGTCCAGTCGTCCCCATTTCTAACCTGTCTTAAGCCATTTTGGGCTATTTGACAAATATTGCCGGGCATTTCTAACCCTCTCCTGACCATTTCTAACCCACTTTTGACCATTTCTAATGCCTTTTCAATCCATTTTTGGCTAGCTCAAAACTATTTTTGCCCTTTCTATCCATTTTTTGCCTATTTCTAACCTATTTTAAGATATTTTTGCCCCTTTCTAACCTATTTTTGCCCAGTTCTAACCCATTTTTGCCCACTTCTAAACATCTTGAAGCCATTTTTGGCTATTTCCCAACAGTTTTTTGTCATTTCTACCCCATTTTGCCTATTTCTAAGCCGTTTTAATCCTGGCCATTTCTGACTGACCTTTGACCATTTCTAACGCGTTTCATGCCATTTTTGGCTGTTTCGAAAATATTTTAAAACATTTCTATCCCAGTTGTGACCATTCCTACCCATTTTTAAGCCATTTCTGGCTATTTCTAAACTATTTTTGGCCATATCAAGTCCAGTCGTGCCCATTTCTAACCTGTCTTAAGCCATTTTTGGCCATTTCTAACCCACTTTTGACCATTTCTAACTCCCTTTAAAGCCATTTTTGGCTAGCTCTCAACAATTTTGGCCATTTATAACCTTTCTTAAGCCATTTTTGGCCATTTCTAACCCACTCCTGACCATTTCTAACCCCTTTTAAACCCATTTTTGGCTAGCTCTCAACAATTTTTGCCATTTCTTACCTATTTTGAGACATTTTTGCCCCTTTCTAACCCATTGTTGCCCAGTTCTAACCCAGTTTTGCCCACTTCTAACCCGCCTGAAGCCATTTCTGGCTATTTCTAACCATTTTTTTGCTATTTCTACCCCGTTTTGCCCATTTATATCCCTTTTTAATCCTTTTCTGACCATTTCTGACCCACTTTTGACCATTTCTAACGCGTTTCATGCCATTTTTGGCTCTTTCTAAAATAGTTCAAGACATTTCTATCCCAGTTGTGCCCATTTCTACCCATTTTTAAGCCATTTCTGGCTATTTCTAAACTATTTTTGGCCATATCAAGTCCAGTCGTACCCATTTCTAACCTGTCTTAAGCCATTTTGGGCCATTTCTAACCCGCTTTTGACCATTTCTAACCCCTTTTCAATCCATTTTTGGCTATTTCTAAACAATTTTGGCCATTTCTAACCATTTTTTGCCTATTTCTAACCTATTTTAAGATATTTTTTTGGCCCGTTCTCACCTATTTTTGCCCTGTTCTAACCCATTGTTGCCCACTTCTAACCCACCTGAAGCCATTTCTGGCTATTTCTAAGCATTTGTTTGCTATTTCTATCCCATTTTTATCCATTTCTGCCCCCTTTTATGCCACTATTGGCCATTTCTAACCCGCTTTTGACCATTTCTAACCCCTTTTCAATCCATTTTTGGCTATTTCTAAACAGTTTTTGTCATTCCTATGGATTTTTTTGCCTATTTCAAACCTATTTAAAGACATTTTTGCCCCTTTCTAACCCATTGTTGCCCAGTTCTAACACATTTTGCCCACTTCTAAACCACTTGAAGCCATTTTTGGTAATTTCCCAACATTTGTTTGCTATTTCTACCCCATTTTGCCCATTTCTAACCCCTTTTAATCCTGGCTATTTCTGACTGACCTTTGACCATTTCTAACGCGTTTCATGCCATTTTTGGCTCTTTCGAAAATATTTCAAGACATTTCTATCCCAGTTGTGCCCATTTCTACCCATTTTTAAGCCATTTCTGGCTATTTCTAAACTATTTTTGGCCATATCAAGTCCAGTCGTGCCCATTTCTAACCTGTCTTAAGCCATTTTGGGCTATTTCACAAAAATTTCCGGCCATTTCTAACCCTCTCCTGACCATTTCTAACCCACTTTTGACCATTTCCAACCCCTTTTCAATCCATTTTTGGCTAGCTCAAAACTATTTTTGCCCTTTCTATCCATTTTTTGCCTATTTCTAACCTATTTTAAGATATTTTTGCCCCTTTCTAACCTATTTTTGCCCAGTTCTAACCCATTTTTGCCCACTTCTAACCCACCTGAAGCCATTTCTGGCTATTTCTAACCAGTTGTTGGCTATTTCTATCCCATTTTTGCCCATTTCTGCCCATTTCTGCCCCTTTTTATGCCATTTTGGGCCATTTCTGACCCACTTTTGACCATTTCTAATTCCTTAGCAAACTTTTTTGGCTATTTCTGAACAATTTTTGCCATTTCTCTCCACTTTTTGCCAATTTCTAAGCATTTTTAAGATATTTTTGCCCCTTTCTAACCCATTCTTGCCCGGTTCTAACCCATTTTTGTTCACTTCTAACCCACTTGAAGCCATTTGGGGCTATTTCCAATCATTTTTTTGCTATTTCTACCCCATTTTGCCCATTTCTAACTCTTTTTAATCCTTTTCTGAGCATTTCTGACACACTTTTGACCATTTCTAACCCACTTCTGACAATTTCTAATTCCTTTTTAATCCTTTTTTGGCTATTTCTAAACAAGTTTTGCCATTTCTATCCACTTTTTACCTATGTCTAACCTAATTTAATATATTTTTGCCCCTTTTCTAACCTATTTTTGCCCAGTTCTAACCCATTTTTGCCCACTTCTAACCCACCTGAAGCCATTTCTGGGTATTTCTAACCAGTTGTTTGCTATTTCTATCCCATTTTTGCCCATTTCTAATCCTTTTTAATCCTGGCTATTTCTGACTGACTCTTGACCATTTCTAACGCGTTTAATGCCTCTTTTGGCTATTTCTAAAATATTTCAAGACGTTTCTATCCCAGTTCTGCCTATTTCAACCCATTTTTAAGCCATTTCTGGCTATTTCTGACCAGTTGTTTGCTATTTCTATCCCATTTTTCCCCATTTTCGCCCCTTTTTATACCATTTTGGGCCATTTCTAACCCAGTTCTGACCATTTCTAACCCTTATTCAATCCATTTTTGGCTATTTCTGAAAGATTTTTGCTATTTCTCTCCACTTTTTGCCTATTTCTAACCTATTTTAAGATATTTTTGCCCAGTTCTAACCCATTTTGCCCACTTCTAACCCACTTGAAGCCATTTCTGGCTATTTCTAAACAATTTTGGGCCATATCAACTCCAGTCGTCCCCATTTCTAACCTGTCTTAAGCCATTTTTGGCTATTTCTAACCCACTTCTGACCATTTCTAACCCACTTCTGACCATTTCTAACCCCTTTTCAAACCATTTTTGGCTATTTCTAACCATTTGTTTGCTATTTCTATCCCATTTTTGCCCATTTCTAAACCTTTTTAATCCTGGCTATTTCTGACTGACTCCTGACCATTTCTAACGCGTTTAATGCCATTCTTGGCTATTTCGAAAATATTTTAAGACGTTTCTATCCCAGTTCTGCCTATTTCTACCCATTTTTAAGCCATTTCTGGCTATTTCTAAACAATTTTTGGCCATATCAAGTCCAGTCGTCCCCATTTCTAACCTGTCTTAAGCCATTTTGGGCTATTTGACAAATATTGCCGGGCATTTCTAACCCTCTCCTGACCATTTCTAACCCACTTTTGACCATTTCTAATGCCTTTTCAATCCATTTTTGGCTAGCTCAAAACTATTTTTGCCCTTTCTATCCATTTTTTGCCTATTTCTAACCTATTTTAAGATATTTTTGCCCCTTTCTAACCTATTTTTGCCCAGTTCTAACCCATTTTTGCCCACTTCTAACCCACCTGAAGCCATTTCTGGCTATTTCTAACCAGTTGTTGGCTATTTCTATCCCATTTTTCCGCATTTTTGCCCTTTTTATACCATTTTGGGCCATTTCTAACCCAGTTCTGACCATTTCTAACCCCTATTCAATCCATTTTTGGATATTTCTGAAAGATTTTTGCTATTTCTCTCCACTTTTTGCCTATTTCTAACCTATTTTAAGATATTTTTGCCCAGTTCTAACCCATTTTGCCCACTTCTAACCCACTTGAAGCCATTTCTGGCTATTTCTAAACAATTTCGGGCCATATCAACTCCAGTCGTCCCCATTTCTAACCTGTCTTAAGCCATTTTTGGCTATTTCTAACCCACTTCTGACCATTTCTAACCCACTTCTGACCATTTCTAACCCCTTTTCAAACCATTTTTGGCTATTTCCAATCATTTGTTTGCTATTTCTATCCCATTTTGCCCATTTCTAGCTCTTTTTAATCCTTTTCTGAGCATTTCTGACACACTTTTGACCATTTCTAACCCACTTCTGACAATTTCTAATTCCTTTCTAATCCTTTTTTGGCTATTTCTAAACAAGTTTTGCCATTTCTATCCACTTTTTACCTATGTCTAACCTAATTTAATATATTTTTGCCCCTTTTCTAACCTATTTTTGCCCAGTTCTAACCCATTTTTGCCCACTTCTAACCCACCTGAAGCCATTTCTGGGTATTTCTAACCAGTTGTTTGCTATTTCTATCCCATTTTTGCCCATTTCTAATCCTTTTTAATCCTGGCTATTTCTGACTGACTCTTGACCATTTCTAACGCGTTTAATGCCACTTTTGGCTATTTCTAAAATATTTCAAGACGTTTCTATCCCAGTTCTGCCTATTTCAACCCATTTTTAAGCCATTTCTGGCTATTTCTGACCAGTTGTTTGCTATTTCTATCCCATTTTTCCCCATTTTCGCCCCTTTTTATACCATTTTGGGCCATTTCTAACCCAGTTCTGACCATTTCTAACCCTTATTCAATCCATTTTTGGATATTTCTGAAAGATTTTTGCTATTTCTCTCCACTTTTTGCCTATTTCTAACCTATTTTAAGATATTTTTGCCCAGTTCTAACCCATTTTGCCCACTTCTAACCCACTTGAAGCCATTTCTGGCTATTTCTAAACAATTTTGGGCCATATCAACTCCAGTCGTCCCCATTTCTAACCTGTCTTAAGCCATTTTTGGCTATTTCTAACCCACTTCAGACCATTTCTAACCCACTTCTGACCATTTCTAACCCCTTTTCAAACCATTTTTGACTATTTCTAACCATTTGTTTGCTATTTCTATCCCATATTTGCCCATTTCTAAACCTTTTTAATCCTGGCTATTTCTGACTGACTCTTGACCATTTCTAACGCGTTTAATGCCATTCTTGGCTATTTCGAAAATATTTCAAGACGTTTCTATCCCAGTTCTGCCTATTTCTACCCATTTTTAAGCCATTTCTGGCTATTTCTAAACAATTTTTGGCCATATCAAGTCCAGTCGTCCCCATTTCTAACCTGTCTTAAGCCATTTTGGGCTATTTGACAAATATTGCCGGGCATTTCTAACCCTCTCCTGACCATTTCTAACCCACTTTTGACCATTTCTAATGCCTTTTCAGTCCATTTTTGGCTAGCTCAAAACTATTTTTGCCCTTTCTATCCATTTTTTGCCTATTTCTAACCTATTTTAAGATATTTTTGCCCCTTTCTAACCTATTTTTGCCCAGTTCTAACCCATTTTTGCCCACTTCTAAACATCTTGAAGCCATTTTTGGCTATTTCCCAACAGTTTTTTGTTATTTCTACCCCATTTTGCCCATTTCTAAGCCGTTTTAATCCTGGCTATTTCTGACTGACCTTTGACCATTTCTAACGCGTTTCATGCCATTTTTGGCTGTTTCGAAAATATTTTAAAACATTTCTATCCCAGTTGTGACCATTCCTACCCATTTTTAAGCCATTTCTGGCTATTTCTAAACTATTTTTGGCCATATCAAGTCCAGTCGTGCCCATTTCTAACCTGTCTTAAGCCATTTTTGGCCATTTCTAACCCACTTTTGACCATTTCTAACTCCCTTTAAAGCCATTTTTGGCTAGCTCTCAACAATTTTGGCCATTTATAACCTTTCTTAAGCCATTTTTGGCCATTTCTAACCCACTCCTGACCATTTCTAACCCCTTTTAAACCCATTTTTGGCTAGCTCTCAACAATTTTTGCCATTTCTTACCTATTTTGAGATATTTTTGCCCCTTTCTAACCCATTGTTGCCCAGTTCTAACCCAGTTTTGCCCACTTCTAACCCGCCTGAAGCCATTTCTGGCTATTTCTAACCATTTTTTTGCTATTTCTACCCCGTTTTGCCCATTTATATCCCTTTTTAATCCTTTTCTGACCATTTCTGACCCACTTTTGACCATTTCTAACGCGTTTCATGCCATTTTTGGCTCTTTCTAAAATAGTTCAAGACATTTCTATCCCAGTTGTGCCCATTTCTACCCATTTTTAAGCAATTTCTGGCTATTTCTAAACTATTTTTGGCCATATCAAGTCCAGTCGTACCCATTTCTAACCTGTCTTAAGCCATTTTTGGCCATTTCTAACCCACTTTTGACCATTTCTAACTCCCTTTAAAGCCATTTTTGGCTAGCTCTCAACAATTTTGGCCATTTATAACCTTTCTTAAGCCATTTTGGGCCATTTCTAACCCGCTTTTGACCATTTCTAACCCCTTTTCAATCCATTTTTGGCTATTTCTAAACAATTTTGGCCATTTCTAACCATTTTTTGCCTATTTCTAACCTATTTTAAGATATTTTTTTGGCCCGTTCTCACCTATTTTTGCCCTGTTCTAACCCATTGTTGCCCACTTCTAACCCACCTGAAGCCATTTCTGGCTATTTCTAAGCATTTGTTTGCTATTTCTATCCCATTTTTATCCATTTCTGCCCCCTTTTATGCCACTATTGGCCATTTCTAACCCGCTTTTGACCATTTCTAACCCCTTTTCAATCCATTTTTGGCTATTTCTAAACAGTTTTTGTCATTCCTATGCATTTTTTTGCCTATTTCTAACCTATTTGAAGACATTTTTGCCCCTTTCTAACCCATTGTTGCCCAGTTCTAACACATTTTGCCCACTTCTAAACCACTTGAAGCCATTTTTGGTAATTTCCCAACATTTGTTTGCTATTTCTACCCCATTTTGCCCATTTCTAACCCCTTTTAATCCTGGCTATTTCTGACTGACCTTTGACCATTTCTAACGCGTTTCATGCCATTTTTGGCTCTTTCGAAAATATTTCAAGACATTTCTATCCCAGTTGTGCCCATTTCTACCCATTTTTAAGCCATTTCTGGCTATTTCTAAACTATTTTTGGCCATATCAAGTCCAGTCGTGCCCATTTCTAACCTGTCTTAAGCCATTTTGGGCCATTTCTAACCCGCTTTTGACCATTTCTAACCCCCTTTAAAGCCATTTTTGGCTAGCTCTCACCAATTTTTGCCAACTCTAACCTATTCTAAGACATTTTTGCCCCTTTCTAACCCATTGTTGCCCAGTTCTAAACCAGTTTTGCCCACTTCTAACCACCTGAAGCTATTTCTGGCTATTTCTAACCAATTCTTTGCTATTTCTGCTCCATTTTGCCCATTTCTAACCCTTTTTAATCCTTTTCTGACCATTTCTAGCCCACTTTTGATTATTTCTAACCCCTTTTCAATCCATTTTTGGCTATTTCTAAACAATTTTGGCCATTTCTAACCATTTTTTGCCTATTTCTAACCTATTTTAAGATATTTTTTTGGCCCGTTCTCACCTATTTTTGCCCTGTTCTAACCCAGTTTTGCCCACTTCTAACCCACCTGAAGCCATTTCTGGCTATTTCTAAGCATTTGTTTGCTATTTCTATCCCATTTTTATCCATTTCTGCCCCCTTTTATGCCACTATTGGCCATTTCTAACCCGCTTTTGACCATTTCTAACCCCTTTTCAATCCTTTTTTGGCTATTTCTAAACAGTTTTTGTCATTCCTATGCATTTTTTTGCCTATTTCTAACCTATTTGAAGACATTTTTGCCCCTTTCTAACCCATTGTTGCCCAGTTCTAACACATTTTGCCCACTTCTAAACCACTTGAAGCCATTTTTGGTAATTTCCCAACATTTGTTTGCTATTTCTACCCCATTATGCCCATTTCTAACCCCTTTTAATCCTGGCTATGTCTGACTGACCTTTGACCATTTCTAACACGTTTCATGCCATTTTTGGCTCTTTCTAAAATAGTTCAAGACATTTCTATCCCAGTTGTGCCCATTTCCACCCATTTTTAAGCCATTTCTGGCTATTTCTAAACTATTTTTGGCCATATCAGGTCCAGTCGTGCCCATTTCTAACCTGTCTTAAGCCATTTTGGGCCATTTCTAACCCACTTTTGACCATTTCTAACCCCCTTTAAAGCCATTTTTGGCTAGCTCTCACCAATTTTTGCCAACTCTAACCTATTCTAAGACATTTTTGCCCCTTTCTAACCCATTGTTGCCCAGTTCTAAACCAGTTTTGCCCACTTCTAACCACCTGAAGCTATTTCTGGCTATTTCTAACCAATTTTTTGCTATTTCTGCTCCATTTTGCCCATTTCTAACCCTTTTTAATCCTTTTCTGACCATTTCTAGCCCACTTTTGACCATTTCTAACCCCTTTTCAATCCATTTTTGGCTATTTCTAAACAATTTTGGCCATTTCTATCCATTTTTTGCCTATTGCTAACCTATTTTAAGATATTTTTTTGTCCCTTTCTCACCTATTTTTGAGCTGTTCTAACCCAGTTTTGCCCACTTCTAACCCACCTGAAGCCATTTCTGGCTATTTCTAAACATTTTTTTGCTATTTCTACCCTGTTTTGCCCATTTATATCCCTTTTTAATCCTTTTCTGACCATTTCTGATCCACTTTTGACCATGTCTAAAGCGTTTCATGCCATTTTTGGCTGTTCTGAAAATATTTTAAAACATTTCTATCTCAGTTGTGCCCATTTCTACCCATTTTTAAGCCATTTCTGGCTATTTCTAAACTATTTTTGGCCATATCAAGTCCAGTCATGCCATTTCTAACCTGTCTTAAGCCATTTTGGGCCATTTCTAACCCACTTTTGACCATTTCTAACCCCCTTTAAAGCCATTTTTGGCTAGCTCTCACCAATTTTTGCCAACTCTAACCTATTCTAAGACATTTTTCCCCCTTTCTAACGCATTGTTGCCCAGTTCTAAACCAGTTTTGCCCACTTCTAAACCACTTGAAGCCATTTTTGGCTATTTCCCAACAGTTTTTTGTTATTTCTACCCCATTTTGCCCATTTCTAACCCGTTTTAATCCTGGCTATGTCTGACTGACCTTTGACCATTTCTAACGCGTTTCATGCCATTTTTGGCTCTTTCGAAAATATTTCAAGACATTTCTATCCCAGTTGTGCCCATTTCTACCCATTTTTAAGCCATTTCTGGCTATTTCTAAACTATTTTTGGCCATATCAAGTCCAGTCGTGCCCATTTCTAACCTGTTAAGCCATTTTTGGCCCATTTCTAACCCACTTTTGACCATTCCTAACTCACTTTTAAGCCATTTTTGGCTAGCTCTCAACAATTTTTGCCATTTCTTACCTATTTTGAGACGTTTTTGCCCCTTTCCAACCCATTGTTGCCCAGTTCTAACCCAGTTTTGCCCACTTCTAACCCACCTGAAGCCATTCATGGCTATTTCTAACCATTTTTTTGCTATTTCTGCCCCATTTTGCCCATTTCTAACCCTTTTTAATCCTTTTCTGACCATTTCTAACCCGCTTTTGACCATTTCTAACCCCTTTTCAATCTATTTTTGGCTATTTCTAAACAATTTTGGCCATTTCTATCCATTTTTTGCCTATTTTTAACCTATTTTAAGATATTTTTTTGTCCCATTCTCACCTATTTTTGCCCTGTTCTAACCCACTTTTGCCCACTTCTAACCCACCTGAAGCCATTTCTGGCTATTTCTAAACATTTGTTTGCTATTTCTATCCCATTTTTGCCCATTTCTGCCCCCTTTTATGCCATTATTGGCCATTTCTAACCCAGTTCCGACCATTTCTCATTCCTTTGTAACCCTTTATTGGCTGTTTCTAAAGAATTTTTGCCATTTCTATCCACATCTTGCCCATTTCTAACCTATTTTAAGATTTTTTTTGCCCCTTTCTAACCCATTGTTGCCCACTTCCAGCCCACCTGAATCCATTTCTGGCTATTACTAACCCTTTCTTTGCTATTTCTATCCCATTTTTATCCATTTCTACCCCCTATTATGCCACTATTGGCCGTTTCTAACCCGCTTTTGACATTTTCTACCCCCTTTTCTATCTATTTTTGGCTATTTCTAAACAGTTTTTGTCATTCCTATGCATTTTTTTGCCTATTTCTAACCTATTTTAAGATATTTTTGCCCAGTTCTAACCCATTTTTGCCTGGTTCTAACCCATTTTTGCTCACTTCTAACCCACTTGAAACCATTTCGGGCTATTTCCAAACATTTGTTTGCTATTTCTACCCCATTTTGCCCATTTCTAAACCTTTTTAATCTTTTTTTTGGCCATTTCTGACCCACTTTTGGCCCTTTCTAACCTGTTTAATGCCACTTTTGGCTATTTCTAAAATATTTTAAGACATTTCTACCCCAGTTCTGCCTATTTCTACCCATTTTTAAGCCATTTCTGGCTATTTCTAAACAATTTTTGGCCATATCAAGTCCAGTCGTGCCCATTTCTAACCTGTCTTAAGCCATTTTGGGCTATTTGACAAATATTGCCGGCCATTTCTAACCCTCTCCTGACCATTTCTAACCCACTTTTGACCATTTCCAACCCCCTTTCAATCCATTTTTGGCTAGCTCAAAACTATTTTTGCCCTTTCTATCCATTTATTGCCTATTTCTAACCTATTTTAAGATATTTTTGCCCCTTTCTAACCCATTCTTGCCCAGTTCTAACCCATTTTTGCCCACTTCTAACCCACCTGAAGCCATTTCTGGCTATTTCTAACCAGTTGTTTGCTATTTCTATCCCATTTTTGCCCATTTCTAATCCTTTTTAATCCTGGCTATTTCTGACTGACTCTTGACCATTTCTAACGCGTTTAATGCCACTTTTGGCCATTTCTAAAATATTTCAAGACGTTTCTATCCCAGTTCTGCCTATTTCAACCCATTTTTAAGCCATTTCTGGCTATTTCTGGCCAGTTGTTTGCTATTTCTATCCCATTTTTCCCCATTTTCGCCCCTTTTTATACCATTTTGGGCCATTTCTAACCCAGTTCTTACCATTTCTAACCCTTATTCAATCCATTTTTGGATATTTCTGAAAGATTTTTGCTATTTCTCTCCACTTTTTGCCTATTTCTAACCTATTTTAAGATATTTTTGCCCAGTTCTAACCCATTTTGCCCACTTCTAACCCACTTGAAGCCATTTCTGGCTATTTCTAAACAATTTTGGGCCATATCAACTCCAGTCGTCCCCATTTCTAACCTGTCTTAAGCCATTTTTGGCTATTTCTAACCCACTTCAGACCATTTCTAACCCACTTCTGACCATTTCTAACCCCTTTTCAAACCATTTTTGGCTATTTCTAACCATTTGTTTGCTATTTCTATCCCATTTTTGCCCATTTCTAAACCTTTTTAATCCTGGCTATTTCTGACTGACTCTTGACCATTTCTAACGCGTTTAATGCCATTCTTGGCTATTTCTAAAATATTTTAAGACGTTTCTATCCCAGTTCTGCCTATTTCTACCCATTTTTAAGCCATATCTGGCTATTTCTAAACAATTTTTAGCCATATCAAGTCCAGTCGTCCCCATTTCTAACCTGTCTTAAGCCATTTTGGGCTATTTGACAAATATTGCCGGGCATTTCTAACCCTCTCCTGACCATTTCTAACCCACTTTTGACCATTTCCAACCCCTTTTCAATCCATTTTTGGCTAGCTCAAAACTATTTTTGCCCTTTCTATCCATTTTTTGCCTATTTCTAACCTATTTTAAGATATTTTTGACCACTTCTAACCTATTTTTGCCCAGTTCTAACCCATTTTTGCCCACTTCTAACCCACCTGAAGCCATTTCTGGCTATTTCTAACCAGTTGTTGGCTATTTCTATCCCATTTTTCCCCATTTTCGCCCCTTTTTATACCATTTTGGGCCATTTCTAACCCAGTTCTGACCATTTCTAACCCTATTCAATCCATTTTTGGATATTTCTGAAAGATTTTTGCTATTTCTCTCCACTTTTTGCCTATTTCTAACCTATTTTAAGATATTTTTGCCCAGTTCTAACCCATTTTGCCCACTTCTAACCCACTTGAAGCCATTTCTGGCTATTTCTAAACAATTTTGGGCCATATCAACTCCAGTCGTCCCCATTTCTAACCTGTCTTAAGCCATTTTTGGCTATTTCTAACCCACTTCAGACCATTTCTAACCCACTTCTGACCATTTCTAACCCCTTTTCAAACCATTTTTGACTATTTCTAACCAGTTGTTTGCTATTTCTATCCCATATTTTGCCCATTTCTAAACCTTTTTAATCCTGGCTATTTCTGACTGACTCTTGACCATTTCTAACGCGTTTAATGCCATTCTTGGCTATTTCTAAAATATTTTCAAGACGTTTCTATCCCAGTTCTGCCTATTTCTACCCATTTTTAAGCCATATTCTGGCTATTTCTAAACAATTTTTAGCCATATCAAGTCCAGTCGTCCCCATTTCTAACCTGTCTTAAGCCATTTTGGGCTATTTGACAAATATTGCCGGGCATTTCTAACCCTCTCCTGACCATTTCTAACCCACTTTTGACCATTTCTAATGCCTTTTCAATCCATTTTTGGCTAGCTCAAAACTATTTTTGCCCTTTCTATCCATTTTTTGCCTATTTCTAACCTATTTTAAGATATTTTTGCCCCTTTCTAACCTATTTTTGCCCAGTTCTAACCCATTTTTGCCCACTTCTAACCCACCTGAAGCCATTTCTGGCTATTTCTAACCAGTTGTTGGCTATTTCTATCCCATTTTTCCCCATTTTCGCCCCTTTTTATACCATTTTGGGCCATTTCTAACCCAGTTCTGACCATTTCTAACCCCTATTCAATCCATTTTTGGATATTTCTGAAAGATTTTTGCTATTTCTCTCCACTTTTTGCCTATTTCTAACCTATTTTAAGATATTTTTGCCCAGTTCTAACCCATTTTGCCCACTTCTAACCCACTTGAAGCCATTTCTGGCTATTTCTAAACAATTTTGGGCCATATCAACTCCAGTCGTCCCCATTTCTAACCTGTCTTAAGCCATTTTTGGCTATTTCTAACCCACTTCAGACCATTTCTAACCCACTTCTGACCATTTCTAACCCCTTTTCAAACCATTTTTGACTATTTCTAACCATTTGTTTGCTATTTCTATCCCATATTTGCCCATTTCTAAACCTTTTTAATCCTGGCTATTTCTGACTGACTCTTGACCATTTCTAACGCGTTTAATGCCATTCTTGGCTCTTTCGAAAATATTTTAAGACGTTTCTATCCCAGTTCTGCCTATTTCTACCCATTTTTAAGCCATATCTGGCTATTTCTAAACAATTTTTAGCCATATCAAGTCCAGTCGTCCCCATTTCTAACCTGTCTTAAGCCATTTTGGGCTATTTGACAAATATTGCCGGGCATTTCTAACCCTCTCCTGACCATTTCTAACCCACTTTTGACCATTTCTAATGCCTTTTCAATCCATTTTTGGCTAGCTCAAAACTATTTTTGCCCTTTCTATCCATTTTTTGCCTATTTCTAACCTATTTTAAGATATTTTTGCCCCTTTCTAACCTATTTTTGCCCAGTTCTAACCCATTTTTGCCCACTTCTAAACATCTTGAAGCCATTTTTGGCTATTTCTAACCAGTTGTTGGCTATTTCTATCCCATTTTTCCCCATTTTCGCCCCTTTTTATACCATTTTGGGCCATTTCTAACCCAGTTCTGACCATTTCTAACCCCTATTCAATCCATTTTTGGATATTTCTGAAAGATTTTTGCTATTTCTCTCCACTTTTTGCCTATTTCTAACCTATTTTAAGATATTTTTGCCCAGTTCTAACCCATTTTGCCCACTTCTAACCCACTTGAAGCCATTTCTGGCTATTTCTAAACAATTTTGGGCCATATCAACTCCAGTCGTCCCCATTTCTAACCTGTCTTAAGCCATTTTTGGCTATTTCTAACCCACTTCAGACCATTTCTAACCCACTTCTGACCATTTCTAACCCCTTTTCAAACCATTTTTGACTATTTCTAACCATTTGTTTGCTATTTCTATCCCATATTTGCCCATTTCTAAACCTTTTTAATCCTGGCTATTTCTGACTGACTCTTGACCATTTCTAATGCGTTTAATGCCATTCTTGGCTATTTCGAAAATATTTCAAGACGTTTCTATCCCAGTTCTGCCTATTTCTACCCATTTTTAAGCCATTTCTGGCTATTTCTAAACAATTTTTAGCCATATCAAGTCCAGTCGTCCCCATTTCTAACCTGTCTTAAGCCATTTTGGGCTATTTGACAAATATTGCCGGGCATTTCTAACCCTCTCCTGACCATTTCTAACCCACTTTTGACCATTTCTAATGCCTTTTCAATCCATTTTTGGCTAGCTCAAAACTATTTTTGCCCTTTCTATCCATTTTTTGCCTATTTCTAACCTATTTTAAGATATTTTTGCCCCTTTCTAACCTATTTTTGCCCAGTTCTAACCCATTTTTGCCCACTTCTAAACATCTTGAAGCCATTTTTGGCTATTTCCCAACAGTTTTTTGTTATTTCTACCCCATTTTGCCCATTTCTAAGCCGTTTTAATCCTGGCTATTTCTGACTGACCTTTGACCATTTCTAACGCGTTTCATGCCATTTTTGGCTGTTTCGAAAATATTTTAAAACATTTCTATCCCAGTTGTGACCATTCCTACCCATTTTTAAGCCATTTCTGGCTATTTCTAAACTATTTTTGGCCATATCAAGTCCAGTCGTGCCCATTTCTAACCTGTCTTAAGCCATTTTTGGCCATTTCTAACCCACTTTTGACCATTTCTAACTCCCTTTAAAGCCATTTTTGGCTAGCTCTCAACAATTTTGGCCATTTATAACCTTTCTTAAGCCATTTTTGGCCATTTCTAACCCACTCCTGACCATTTCTAACCCCTTTTAAACCCATTTTTGGCTAGCTCTCAACAATTTTTGCCATTTCTTACCTATTTTGAGACATTTTTGCCCCTTTCTAACCCATTGTTGCCCAGTTCTAACCCAGTTTTGCCCACTTCTAACCCGCCTGAAGCCATTTCTGGCTATTTCTAACCATTTTTTTGCTATTTCTACCCCGTTTTGCCCATTTATATCCCTTTTTAATCCTTTTCTGACCATTTCTGACCCACTTTTGACCATTTCTAACGCGTTTCATGCCATTTTTGGCTCTTTCTAAAATAGTTCAAGACATTTCTATCCCAGTTGTGCCCATTTCTACCCATTTTTAAGCAATTTCTGGCTATTTCTAAACTATTTTTGGCCATATCAAGTCCAGTCGTACCCATTTCTAACCTGTCTTAAGCCATTTTGGGCCATTTCTAACCCGCTTTTGACCATTTCTAACCCCTTTTCAATCCATTTTTGGCTATTTCTAAACAATTTTGGCCATTTCTAACCATTTTTTGCCTATTTCTAACCTATTTTAAGATATTTTTTTGGCCCGTTCTCACCTATTTTTGCCCTGTTCTAACCCATTGTTGCCCACTTCTAACCCACCTGAAGCCATTTCTGGCTATTTCTAAGCATTTGTTTGCTATTTCTATCCCATTTTTATCCATTTCTGCCCCCTTTTATGCCACTATTGGCCATTTCTAACCCGCTTTTGACCATTTCTAACCCCTTTTCAATCCATTTTTGGCTATTTCTAAACAGTTTTTGTCATTCCTATGCATTTTTTTGCCTATTTCTAACCTATTTGAAGACATTTTTGCCCCTTTCTAACCCATTGTTGCCCAGTTCTAACACATTTTGCCCACTTCTAAACCACTTGAAGCCATTTTTGGTAATTTCCCAACATTTGTTTGCTATTTCTACCCCATTTTGCCCATTTCTAACCCCTTTTAATCCTGGCTATTTCTGACTGACCTTTGACCATTTCTAACGCGTTTCATGCCATTTTTGGCTCTTTCGAAAATATTTCAAGACATTTCTATCCCAGTTGTGCCCATTTCTACCCATTTTTAAGCCATTTCTGGCTATTTCTAAACTATTTTTGGCCATATCAAGTCCAGTCGTGCCCATTTCTAACCTGTCTTAAGCCATTTTTGCCCATTTCTAACCCGCTTTTGACCATTTCTAACCCCCTTTAAAGCCATTTTTGGCTAGCTCTCACCAATTTTTGCCAACTCTAACCTATTCTAAGACATTTTTGCCCCTTTCTAACCCATTGTTGCCCAGTTCTAACCCAGTTTTGCCCACTTCTAACCACCTGAAGCTATTTCTGGCTATTTCTAACCAATTTTTTGCTATTTCTGCTCCATTTTGCCCATTTCTAACCCTTTTTAATCCTTTTCTGACCATTTCTAGCCCACTTTTGACCATTTCTAACCCCTTTTCAATCCATTTTTGGCTATTTCTAAACAATTTTGGCCATTTCTATCCATTTTTTGCCTATTGCTAACCTATTTTAAGATATTTTTTTGTCCCTTTCTCACCTATTTTTGAGCTGTTCTAACCCAGTTTTGCCCACTTCTAACCCACCTGAAGCCATTTCTGGCTATTTCTAAACATTTTTTTGCTATTTCTACCCTGTTTTGCCCATTTATATCCCTTTTTAATCCTTTTCTGACCATTTCTGATCCACTTTTGACCATGTCTAAAGCGTTTCATGCCATTTTTGGCTGTTCTGAAAATATTTTAAAACATTTCTATCTCAGTTGTGCCCATTTCGACCCATTTTTAAGCCATTTCTGGCTATTTCTAAACTATTTTTGGCCATATCAAGTCCAGTCATGCCATTTCTAACCTGTCTTAAGCCATTTTGGGCCATTTCTAACCCACTTTTGACCATTTCTAACCCCCTTTAAAGCCATTTTTGGCTAGCTCTCACCAATTTTTGCCAACTCTAACCTATTCTAAGACATTTTTCCCCCTTTCTAACGCATTGTTGCCCAGTTCTAAACCAGTTTTGCCCACTTCTAAACCACTTGAAGCCATTTTTGGCTATTTCCCAACAGTTTTTTGTTATTTCTACCCCATTTTGCCCATTTCTAACCCGTTTTAATCCTGGCTATTTCTGACTGACCTTTGACCATTTCTAACGTGTTTCATGCCATTTTTGGCTCTTTCGAAAATATTTCAAGACATTTCTATCCCAGTTGTGCCCATTTCTACCCATTTTGAAGCCATTTCTGGCTATTTCTAAACTATTTTTGGCCATATCAAGTCCAGTCGTGCCCATTTCTAACCTGTTAAGCCATTTTTGGCCCATTTCTAACCCACTTTTGACCATTCCTAACTCACTTTTAAGCCATTTTTGGCTAGCTCTCAACAATTTTTGCCATTTCTTACCTATTTTGAGACGTTTTTGCCCCTTTCCAACCCATTGTTGCCCAGTTCTAACCCAGTTTTGCCCACTTCTAACCCACCTGAAGCCATTCATGGCTATTTCTAACCATTTTTTTGCTATTTCTGCCCCATTTTGCCCATTTCTAACCCTTTTTAATCCTTTTCTGACCATTTCTAACCCGCTTTTGACCATTTCTAACCCCTTTTCAATCTATTTTTGGCTATTTCTAAACAATTTTGGCCATTTCTATCCATTTTTTGCCTATTTTTAACCTATTTTAAGATATTTTTTTGTCCCATTCTCACCTATTTTTGCCCTGTTCTAACCCACTTTTGCCCACTTCTAACCCACCTGAAGCCATTTCTGGCTATTTCTAAACATTTGTTTGCTATTTCTATCCCATTTTTGCCCATTTCTGCCCCCTTTTATGCCATTATTGGCCATTTCTAACCCAGTTCCGACCATTTCTCATTCCTTTGTAACCCTTTATTGGCTGTTTCTAAAGAATTTTTGCCATTTCTATCCACATCTTGCCCATTTCTAACCTATTTTAAGATTTTTTTTGCCCCTTTCTAACCCATTGTTGCCCACTTCCAGCCCACCTGAATCCATTTCTGGCTATTACTAACCCTTTCTTTGCTATTTCTATCCCATTTTTATCCATTTCTACCCCCTATTATGCCACTATTGGCCGTTTCTAACCCGCTTTTGACATTTTCTACCCCCTTTTCTATCTATTTTTGGCTATTTCTAAACAGTTTTTGTCATTCCTATGCATTTTTTTGCCTATTTCTAACCTATTTTAAGATATTTTTGCCCAGTTCTAACCCATTTTTGCCTGGTTCTAACCCATTTTTGCTCACTTCTAACCCACTTGAAACCATTTCGGGCTATTTCCAAACATTTGTTTGCTATTTCTACCCCATTTTGCCCATTTCTAAACCTTTTTAATCTTTTTTTTGGCCATTTCTGACCCACTTTTGGCCCTTTCTAACCTGTTTAATGCCACTTTTGGCTATTTCTAAAATATTTTAAGACATTTCTACCCCAGTTCTGCCTATTTCTACCCATTTTTAAGCCATTTCTGGCTATTTCTAAACAATTTTTGGCCATATCAAGTCCAGTCGTGCCCATTTCTAACCTGTCTTAAGCCATTTTGGGCTATTTGACAAATATTGCCGGCCATTTCTAACCCTCTCCTGACCATTTCTAACCCACTTTTGACCATTTCCAACCCCCTTTCAATCCATTTTTGGCTAGCTCAAAACTATTTTTGCCCTTTCTATCCATTTATTGCCAATTTCTAACCTATTTTAAGATATTTTTGCCCCTTTCTAACCCATTCTTGCCCAGTTCTAACCCATTTTTGCCCACTTCTAACCCACCTGAAGCCATTTCTGGCTATTTCTAACCAGTTGTTTGCTATTTCTATCCCATTTTTGCCCATTTCTAATCCTTTTTAATCCTGGCTATTTCTGACTGACTCTTGACCATTTCTAACGCGTTTAATGCCACATTTGGCCATTTCTAAAATATTTTAAGACGTTTCTATCCCAGTTCTGCCTATTTCAACCCATTTTTAAGCCATTTCTGGCTATTTCTGGCCAGTTGTTTGCTATTTCTATCCCATTTTTCCCCATTTTCGCCCCTTTTTATACCATTTTGGGCCATTTCTAACCCAGTTCTTACCATTTCTAACCCTTATTCAATCCATTTTTGGATATTTCTGAAAGATTTTTGCTATTTCTCTCCACTTTTTGCCTATTTCTAACCTATTTTAAGATATTTTTGCCCAGTTCTAACCCATTTTGCCCACTTCTAACCCACTTGAAGCCATTTCTGGCTATTTCTAAACAATTTTGGGCCATATCAACTCCAGTCGTCCCCATTTCTAACCTGTCTTAAGCCATTTTTGGCTATTTCTAACCCACTTCAGACCATTTCTAACCCACTTCTGACCATTTCTAACCCCTTTTCAAACCATTTTTGGCTATTTCTAACCATTTGTTTGCTATTTCTATCCCATTTTTGCCCATTTCTAAACCTTTTTAATCCTGGCTATTTCTGACTGACTCTTGACCATTTCTAACGCGTTTAATGCCATTCTTGGCTATTTCTAAAATATTTTAAGACGTTTCTATCCCAGTTCTGCCTATTTCTACCCATTTTTAAGCCATATCTGGCTATTTCTAAACAATTTTTAGCCATATCAAGTCCAGTCGTCCCCATTTCTAACCTGTCTTAAGCCATTTTGGGCTATTTGACAAATATTGCCGGCCATTTCTAACCCTCTCCTGACCATTTCTAACCCACTTTTGACCATTTCCAACCCCTTTTCAATCCATTTTTGGCTAGCTCAAAACTATTTTTGCCCTTTCTATCCATTTTTTGCCTATTTCTAACCTATTTTAAGATATTTTTGACCACTTCTAACCTATTTTTGCCCAGTTCTAACCCATTTTTGCCCACTTCTAACCCACCTGAAGCCATTTCTGGCTATTTCTAACCAGTTGTTGGCTATTTCTATCCCATTTTTCCCCATTTTCGCCCCTTTTTATACCATTTTGGGCCATTTCTAACCCAGTTCTTACCATTTCTAACCCTTATTCAATCCATTTTTGGATATTTCTGAAAGATTTTTGCTATTTCTCTCCACTTTTTGCCTATTTCTAACCTATTTTAAGATATTTTTGCCCAGTTCTAACCCATTTTGCCCACTTCTAACCCACTTGAATCCATTTCTGGCTATTTCTAAACAATTTTGGGCCATATCAACTCCAGTCGTCCCCATTTCTAACCTGTCTTAAGCCATTTTTGGCTATTTCTAACCCACTATTGACCATTTCTAACCCACTTCTGACCATTTCTAACCCTTTTTCAAACCAAATTTTTCTATTTCTAACCATTTGTTTGCTATTTCTATCCCATTTTTGCCCATTTCTAAACCTTTTTAATCCTGGCTATTTCTGACTGACTCTTGACCATTTCTAACGCGTTTAATGCCATTCTTGGCTATTTCTAAAATATTTTAAGACGTTTCTATCCCAGTTCTGCCTATTTCTACCCATTTTTAAGCCATTTCTGGCTATTTCTAAACAATTTTTGGCCATATCAAGTCCAGTCGTCCCCATTTCTAACCTGTCTTAAGCCATTTTGGGCTATTTGACAAATATTGCCGGGCATTTCTAACCCTCTCCTGACCATTTCTAACCCACTTTTGACCATTTCTAATGCCTTTTCAATCCATTTTTGGCTAGCTCAAAACTATTTTTGCCCTTTCTATCCATTTTTTGCCTATTTCTAACCTATTTTAAGATATTTTTGCCCCTTTCTAACCTATTTTTGCCCAGTTCTAACCCATTTTTGCCCACTTCTAACCCACCTGAAGCCATTTCTGGCTATTTCTAACCAGTTGTTGGCTATTTCTATCCCATTTTTCCCCATTTTTGCCCTTTTTATACCATTTTGGGCCATTTCTAACCCAGTTCTGACCATTTCTAACCCCTATTCAATCCATTTTTGGATATTTCTGAAAGATTTTTGCTATTTCTCTCCACTTTTTGCCTATTTCTAACCTATTTTAAGATATTTTTGCCCAGTTCTAACCCATTTTGCCCACTTCTAACCCACTTGAAGCCATTTCTGGCTATTTCTAAACAATTTTGGGCCATATCAACTCCAGTCGTCCCCATTTCTAACCTGTCTTAAGCCATTTTTGGCTATTTCTAACCCACTTCAGACCATTTCTAACCCACTTCTGACCATTTCTAACCCCTTTTCAAACCATTTTTGACTATTTCTAACCATTTGTTTGCTATTTCTATCCCATATTTGCCCATTTCTAAACCTTTTTAATCCTGGCTATTTCTGACTGACTCTTGACCATTTCTAACGCGTTTAATGCCATTCTTGGCTATTTCGAAAATATTTCAAGACGTTTCTATCCCAGTTCTGCCTATTTCTACCCATTTTTAAGCCATTTCTGGCTATTTCTAAATAATTTTTAGCCATATCAAGTCCAGTCGTCCCCATTTCTAACCTGTCTTAAGCCATTTTGGGCTATTTGACAAATATTGCCGGGCATTTCTAACCCTCTCCTGACCATTTCTAACCCACTTTTGACCATTTCTAATGCCTTTTCAATCCATTTTTGGCTAGCTCAAAACTATTTTTGCCCTTTCTATCCATTTTTTGCCTATTTCTAACCTATTTTAAGATATTTTTGCCCCTTTCTAACCTATTTTTGCCCAGTTCTAACCCATTTTTGCCCACTTCTAAACATCTTGAAGCCATTTTTGGCTATTTCCCAACAGTTTTTTGTTATTTCTACCCCATTTTGCCCATTTCTAAGCCGTTTTAATCCTGGCTATTTCTGACTGACCTTTGACCATTTCTAACGCGTTTCATGCCATTTTTGGCTGTTTCGAAAATATTTTAAAACATTTCTATCCCAGTTGTGACCATTCCTACCCATTTTTAAGCCATTTCTGGCTATTTCTAAACTATTTTTGGCCATATCAAGTCCAGTCGTGCCCATTTCTAACCTGTCTTAAGCCATTTTTGGCCATTTCTAACCCACTTTTGACCATTTCTAAGTCCCTTTAAAGCCATTTTTGGCTAGCTCTCAACAATTTTGGCCATTTATAACCTTTCTTAAGCCATTTTTGGCCATTTCTAACCCACTCCTGACCATTTCTAACCCCTTTTAAACCCATTTTTGGCTAGCTCTCAACAATTTTTGCCATTTCTTACCTATTTTGAGACATTTTTGCCCCTTTCTAACCCATTGTTGCCCAGTTCTAACCCAGTTTTGCCCACTTCTAACCCGCCTGAAGCCATTTCTGGCTATTTCTAACCATTTTTTTGCTATTTCTACCCCGTTTTGCCCATTTATATCCCTTTTTAATCCTTTTCTGACCATTTCTGACCCACTTTTGACCATTTCTAACGCGTTTCATGCCATTTTTGGCTCTTTCTAAAATAGTTCAAGACATTTCTATCCCAGTTGTGCCCATTTCTACCCATTTTTAAGCAATTTCTGGCTATTTCTAAACTATTTTTGGCCATATCAAGTCCAGTCGTACCCATTTCTAACCTGTCTTAAGCCATTTTGGGCCATTTCTAACCCGCTTTTGACCATTTCTAACCCCTTTTCAATCCATTTTTGGCTATTTCTAAACAATTTTGGCCATTTCTAACCATTTTTTGCCTATTTCTAACCTATTTTAAGATATTTTTTTGGCCCGTTCTCACCTATTTTTGCCCTGTTCTAACCCATTGTTGCCCACTTCTAACCCACCTGAAGCCATTTCTGGCTATTTCTAAGCATTTGTTTGCTATTTCTATCCCATTTTTATCCATTTCTGCCCCCTTTTATGCCACTATTGGCCATTTCTAACCCGCTTTTGACCATTTCTAACCCCTTTTCAATCCATTTTTGGCTATTTCTAAACAGTTTTTGTCATTCCTATGCATTTTTTTGCCTATTTCTAACCTATTTGAAGACATTTTTGCCCCTTTCTAACCCATTGTTGCCCAGTTCTAACACATTTTGCCCACTTCTAAACCACTTGAAGCCATTTTTGGTAATTTCCCAACATTTGTTTGCTATTTCTACCCCATTTTGCCCATTTCTAACCCCTTTTAATCCTGGCTATTTCTGACTGACCTTTGACCATTTCTAACGCGTTTCATGCCATTTTTGGCTCTTTCGAAAATATTTCAAGACATTTCTATCCCAGTTGTGCCCATTTCTACCCATTTTTAAGCCATTTCTGGCTATTTCTAAACTATTTTTGGCCATATCAAGTCCAGTCGTCCCCATTTCTAACCTGTCTTAAGCCATTTTTGCCCATTTCTAACCCGCTTTTGACCATTTCTAACCCCTTTTAAACCCATTTTTGGCTAGCTCTCACCAATTTTTGCCAACTCTAACCTATTCTAAGACATTTTTGCCCCTTTCTAACCCATTGTTGCCCAGTTCTAACCCAGTTTTGCCCACTTCTAACCACCTGAAGCTATTTCTGGCTATTTCTAACCAATTTTTTGCTATTTCTGCTCCATTTTGCCCATTTCTAACCCTTTTTAATCCTTTTCTGACCATTTCTAGCCCACTTTTGACAATTTCTAACCCCTTTTCAATCCATTTTTGGCTATTTCTAAACAATTTTGGCCATTTCTATCCATTTTTTGCCTATTGCTAACCTATTTTAAGATATTTTTTTGTCCTTTTCTCACCTATTTTTGAGCTGTTCTAACCCAGTTTTGCCCACTTCTAACCCACCTGAAGCCATTTCTGGCTATTTCTAAACATTTTTTTGCTATTTCTACCCTGTTTTGCCCATTTATATCCCTTTTTAATCCTTTTCTGACCATTTCTGATCCACTTTTGACCATGTCTAAAGCGTTTCATGCCATTTTTGGCTGTTCTGAAAATATTTTAAAACATTTCTATCTCAGTTGTGCCCATTTCTACCCATTTTTAAGCCATTTCTGGCTATTTCTAAACTATTTTTGGCCATATCAAGTCCAGTCATGCCATTTCTAACCTGTCTTAAGCCATTTTGGGCCATTTCTAACCCACTTTTGACCATTTCTAACCCCCTTTAAAGCCATTTTTGGCTAGCTCTCACCAATTTTTGCCAACTCTAACCTATTCTAAGACATTTTTCCCCCTTTCTAACGCATTGTTGCCCAGTTCTAAACCAGTTTTGCCCACTTCTAAACCACTTGAAGCCATTTTTGGCTATTTCCCAACAGTTTTTTGTTATTTCTACCCCATTTTGCCCATTTCTAACCCGTTTTAATCCTGGCTATTTCTGACTGACCTTTGACCATTTCTAACGCGTTTCATGCCATTTTTGGCTGTTCTGAAAATATTTTAAAACATTTCTATCTCAGTTGTGCCCATTTCTACCCATTTTTAAGCCATTTCTGGCTATTTCTAAACTATTTTTGGCCATATCAGGTCCAGTCGTGCCCATTTCTAACCTGTCTTAAGCCATTTTGGGCCATTTCTAACCCACTTTTGACCATTTCTAACCCCCTTTAAAGCCATTTTTGGCTAGCTCTCACCAATTTTTGCCAACTCTAACCTATTCTAAGACATTTTTGCCCCTTTCTAACCCATTGTTGCCCAGTTCTAAACCAGTTTTGCCCACTTCTAACCACCTGAAGCTATTTCTGGCTATTTCTAACCAATTTTTTGCTATTTCTGCTCCATTTTGCCCATTTCTAACCCTTTTTAATCCTTTTCTGACCATTTCTAGCCCACTTTTGACCATTTCTAACCCCTTTTCAATCCATTTTTGGCTATTTCTAAACAATTTTGGCCATTTCTATCCATTTTTTGCCTATTGCTAACCTATTTTAAGATATTTTTTTGTCCCTTTCTCACCTATTTTTGAGCTGTTCTAACCCAGTTTTGCCCACTTCTAACCCACCTGAAGCCATTTCTGGCTATTTCTAAACATTTTTTTGCTATTTCTACCCTGTTTTGCCCATTTATATCCCTTTTTAATCCTTTTCTGACCATTTCTGATCCACTTTTGACCATGTCTAAAGCGTTTCATGCCATTTTTGGCTGTTCTGAAAATATTTTAAAACATTTCTATCTCAGTTGTGCCCATTTCGACCCATTTTTAAGCCATTTCTGGCTATTTCTAAACTATTTTTGGCCATATCAAGTCCAGTCATGCCATTTCTAACCTGTCTTAAGCCATTTTGGGCCATTTCTAACCCACTTTTGACCATTTCTAACCCCCTTTAAAGCCATTTTTGGCTAGCTCTCACCAATTTTTGCCAACTCTAACCTATTCTAAGACATTTTTCCCCCTTTCTAACGCATTGTTGCCCAGTTCTAAACCAGTTTTGCCCACTTCTAAACCACTTGAAGCCATTTTTCGCTATTTCCCAACAGTTCTTTGTTATTTCTACCCCATTTTGCCCATTTCTAACCCGTTTTAATCCTGGCTATTTCTGACTGACCTTTGACCATTTCTAACGCGTTTCATGCCATTTTTGGCTGTTCTGAAAATATTTTAAAACATTTCTATCTCAGTTGTGCCCATTTCTACCCATTTTTAAGCCATTTCTGGCTATTTCTAAACTATTTTTGGCCATATCAAGTCCAGTCATGCCATTTCTAACCTGTCTTAAGCCATTTTGGGCCATTTCTAACCCACTTTTGACCATTTCTAACCCCCTTTAAAGCCATTTTTGGCTAGCTCTCACCAATTTTTGCCAACTCTAACCTATTCTAAGACATTTTTCCCCCTTTCTAACGCATTGTTGCCCAGTTCTAAACCAGTTTTGCCCACTTCTAAACCACTTGAAGCCATTTTTGGCTATTTCCCAACAGTTTTTTGTTATTTCTACCCCATTTTGCCCATTTCTAACCCGTTTTAATCCTGGCTATTTCTGACTGACCTTTGACCATTTCTAACGCGTTTCATGCCATTTTTGGCTGTTCTGAAAATATTTTAAAACATTTCTATCTCAGTTGTGCCCATTTCTACCCATTTTTAAGCCATTTCTGGCTATTTCTAAACTATTTTTGGCCATATCAAGTCCAGTCATGCCATTTCTAACCTGTCTTAAGCCATTTTGGGCCATTTCTAACCCACTTTTGACCATTTCTAACCCCCTTTAAAGCCATTTTTGGCTAGCTCTCACCAATTTTTGCCAACTCTAACCTATTCTAAGACATTTTTCCCCCTTTCTAACGCATTGTTGCCCAGTTCTAAACCAGTTTTGCCCACTTCTAAACCACTTGAAGCCATTTTTGGCTATTTCCCAACAGTTTTTTGTTATTTCTACCCCATTTTGCCCATTTCTAACCCGTTTTAATCCTGGCTATTTCTGACTGACCTTTGACCATTTCTAACGCGTTTCATGCCATTTTTGGCTCTTTCGAAAATATTTCAAGACATTTCTATCCCAGTTGTGCCCATTTCTACCCATTTTGAAGCCATTTCTGGCTATTTCTAAACTATTTTTGGCCATATCAAGTCCAGTCATGCCATTTCTAACCTGTCTTAAGCCATTTTGGGCCATTTCTAACCCACTTTTGACCATTTCTAACCCCCTTTAAAGCCATTTTTGGCTAGCTCTCACCAATTTTTGCCAACTCTAACCTATTCTAAGACATTTTTCCCCCTTTCTAACGCATTGTTGCCCAGTTCTAAACCAGTTTTGCCCACTTCTAAACCACTTGAAGCCATTTTTCGCTATTTCCCAACAGTTTTTTGTTATTTCTACCCCATTTTGCCCATTTCTAACCCGTTTTAATCCTGGCTATTTCTGACTGACCTTTGACCATTTCTAACGCGTTTCATGCCATTTTTGGCTGTTCTGAAAATATTTTAAAACATTTCTATCTCAGTTGTGCCCATTTCTACCCATTTTTAAGCCATTTCTGGCTATTTCTAAACTATTTTTGGCCATATCAAGTCCAGTCATGCCATTTCTAACCTGTCTTAAGCCATTTTGGGCCATTTCTAACCCACTTTTGACCATTTCTAACCCCCTTTAAAGCCATTTTTGGCTAGCTCTCACCAATTTTTGCCAACTCTAACCTATTCTAAGACATTTTTCCCCCTTTCTAACGCATTGTTGCCCAGTTCTAAACCAGTTTTGCCCACTTCTAAACCACTTGAAGCCATTTTTGGCTATTTCCCAACAGTTTTTTGTTATTTCTACCCCATTTTGCCCATTTCTAACCCGTTTTAATCCTGGCTATTTCTGACTGACCTTTGACCATTTCTAACGCGTTTCATGCCATTTTTGGCTCTTTCGAAAATATTTCAAGACATTTCTATCCCAGTTGTGCCCATTTCTACCCATTTTGAAGCCATTTCTGGCTATTTCTAAACTATTTTTGGCCATATCAAGTCCAGTCGTGCCCATTTCTAACCTGTTAAGCCATTTTTGGCCCATTTCTAACCCACTTTTGACCATTCCTAACTCACTTTTAAGCCATTTTTGGCTAGCTCTCAACAATTTTTGCCATTTCTTACCTATTTTGAGACGTTTTTTGCCCCTTTCCAACCCATTGTTGCCCAGTTCTAACCCAGTTTTGCCCACTTCTAACCCACCTGAAGCCATTCATGGCTATTTCTAACCATTTTTTTGCTATTTCTGCCCCATTTTGCCCATTTCTAACCCTTTTTAATCCTTTTCTGACCATTTCTAACCCGCTTTTGACCATTTCTAACCCCTTTTCAATCTATTTTTGGCTATTTCTAAACAATTTTGGCCATTTCTATCCATTTTTTGCCTATTTTTAACCTATTTTAAGATATTTTTTTGTCCCATTCTCACCTATTTTTGCCCTGTTCTAACCCACTTTTGCCCACTTCTAACCCACCTGAAGCCATTTCTGGCTATTTCTAAACATTTGTTTGCTATTTCTATCCCATTTTTGCCCATTTCTGCCCCCTTTTATGCCATTATTGGCCATTTCTAACCCAGTTCCGACCATTTCTCATTCCTTTGTAACCCTTTATTGGCTGTTTCTAAAGAATTTTTGCCATTTCTATCCACATCTTGCCCATTTCTAACCTATTTTAAGATTTTTTTTGCCCCTTTCTAACCCATTGTTGCCCACTTCCAGCCCACCTGAATCCATTTCTGGCTATTACTAACCCTTTCTTTGCTATTTCTATCCCATTTTTATCCATTTCTACCCCCTATTATGCCACTATTGGCCGTTTCTAACCCGCTTTTGACATTTTCTACCCCCTTTTCTATCTATTTTTGGCTATTTCTAAACAGTTTTTGTCATTCCTATGCATTTTTTTGCCTATTTCTAACCTATTTTAAGATATTTTTGCCCAGTTCTAACCCATTTTTGCCTGGTTCTAACCCATTTTTGCTCACTTCTAACCCACTTGAAACCATTTCGGGCTATTTCCAAACATTTGTTTGCTATTTCTACCCCATTTTGCCCATTTCTAAACCTTTTTAATCTTTTTTTTGGCCATTTCTGACCCACTTTTGGCCCTTTCTAACCTGTTTAATGCCACTTTTGGCTATTTCTAAAATATTTTAAGACATTTCTACCCCAGTTCTGCCTATTTCTACCCATTTTTAAGCCATTTCTGGCTATTTCTAAACAATTTTTGGCCATATCAAGTCCAGTCGTGCCCATTTCTAACCTGTCTTAAGCCATTTTGGGCTATTTGACAAATATTGCCGGCCATTTCTAACCCTCTCCTGACCATTTCTAACCCACTTTTGACCATTTCCAACCCCCTTTCAATCCATTTTTGGCTAGCTCAAAACTATTTTTGCCCTTTCTATCCATTTATTGCCTATTTCTAACCTATTTTAAGATATTTTTGCCCCTTTCTAACCCATTCTTGCCCAGTTCTAACCCATTTTTGCCCACTTCTAACCCACCTGAAGCCATTTCTGGCTATTTCTAACCAGTTGTTTGCTATTTCTATCCCATTTTTGCCCATTTCTAATCCTTTTTAATCCTGGCTATTTCTGACTGACTCTTGACCATTTCTAACGCGTTTAATGCCTCTTTTGGCTATTTCTAAAATATTTCAAGACGTTTCTATCCCAGTTCTGCCTATTTCAACCCATTTTTAAGCCATTTCTGGCTATTTCTGACCAGTTGTTTGCTATTTCTATCCCATTTTTCCCCATTTTCGCCCCTTTTTATACCATTTTGGGCCATTTCTAACCCAGTTCTGACCATTTCTAACCCTTATTCAATCCATTTTTGGCTATTTCTGAAAGATTTTTGCTATTTCTCTCCACTTTTTGCCTATTTCTAACCTATTTTAAGATATTTTTGCCCAGTTCTAACCCATTTTGCCCACTTCTAACCCACTTGAAGCCATTTCTGGCTATTTCTAAACAATTTTGGGCCATATCAACTCCAGTCGTCCCCATTTCTAACCTGTCTTAAGCCATTTTTGGCTATTTCTAACCCACTTCAGACCATTTCTAACCCACTTCTGACCATTTCTAACCCCTTTTCAAACCATTTTTGGCTATTTCTAACCATTTGTTTGCTATTTCTATCCCATTTTTGCCCATTTCTAAACCTTTTTAATCCTGGCTATTTCTGACTGACTCTTGACCATTTCTAACGCGTTTAATGCCATTCTTGGCTATTTCTAAAATATTTTAAGACGTTTCTATCCCAGTTCTGCCTATTTCTACCCATTTTTAAGCCATATCTGGCTATTTCTAAACAATTTTTGGCCATATCAAGTCCAGTCGTCCCCATTTCTAACCTGTCTTAAGCCATTTTGGGCTATTTGACAAATATTGCCGGGCATTTCTAACCCTCTCCTGACCATTTCTAACCCACTTTTGACCATTTCTAATGCCTTTTCAATCCATTTTTGGCTAGCTCAAAACTATTTTTGCCCTTTCTATCCATTTTTTGCCTATTTCTAACCTATTTTAAGATATTTTTGCCCCTTTCTAACCTATTTTTGCCCAGTTCTAACCCATTTTTGCCCACTTCTAACCCACCTGAAGCCATTTCTGGCTATTTCTAACCAGTTGTTGGCTATTTCTATCCCATTTTTCCCCATTTTTGCCCTTTTTATACCATTTTGGGCCATTTCTAACCCAGTTCTGACCATTTCTAACCCCTATTCAATCCATTTTTGGATATTTCTGAAAGATTTTTGCTATTTCTCTCCACTTTTTGCCTATTTCTAACCTATTTTAAGATATTTTTGCCCAGTTCTAACCCATTTTGCCCACTTCTAACCCACTTGAAGCCATTTCTGGCTATTTCTAAACAATTTCGGGCCATATCAACTCCAGTCGTCCCCATTTCTAACCTGTCTTAAGCCATTTTTGGCTATTTCTAACCCACTTCTGACCATTTCTAACCCACTTCTGACCATTTCTAACCCCTTTTCAAACCATTTTTGGCTATTTCCAATCATTTGTTTGCTATTTCTACCCCATTTTGCCCATTTCTAGCTCTTTTTAATCCTTTTCTGAGCATTTCTGACACACTTTTGACCATTTCTAACCCACTTCTGACAATTTCTAATTCCTTTCTAATCCTTTTTTGGCTATTTCTAAACAAGTTTTGCCATTTCTATCCACTTTTTACCTATGTCTAACCTAATTTAAGATATTTTTGCCCCTTTTCTAACCTATTTTTGCCCAGTTCTAACCCATTTTTGCCCACTTCTAACCCACCTGAAGCCATTTCTGGGTATTTCTAACCAGTTGTTTGCTATTTCTATCCCATTTTTGCCCATTTCTAATCCTTTTGAATCCTGGCTATTTCTGACTGACTCTTGACCATTTCTAACGCGTTTAATGCCACTTTTGGCTATTTCTAAAATATTTCAAGACGTTTCTATCCCAGTTCTGCCTATTTCAACCCATTTTTAAGCCATTTCTGGCTATTTCTGACCAGTTGTTTGCTATTTCTATCCCATTTTTCCCCATTTTCGCCCCTTTTTATACCATTTTGGGCCATTTCTAACCCAGTTCTGACCATTTCAAACCCTTATTCAATCCATTTTTGGATATTTCTGAAAGATTTTTGCTATTTCTCTCCACTTTTTGCCTATTTCTAACCTATTTTAAGATATTTTTGCCCAGTTCTAACCCATTTTGCCCACTTCTAACCCACTTGAAGCCATTTCTGGCTATTTCTAAACAATTTTGGGCCATATCAACTCCAGTCGTCCCCATTTCTAACCTGTCTTAAGCCATTTTTGGCTATTTCTAACCCACTTCAGACCATTTCTAACCCACTTCTGACCATTTCTAACCCCTTTTCAAACCATTTTTGGCTATTTCTAACCATTTGTTTGCTATTTCTATCCCATTTTTGCCCATTTCTAAACCTTTTTAATCCTGGCTATTTCTGACTGACTCTTGACCATTTCTAACGCGTTTAATGCCATTCTTGGCTATTTCTAAAATATTTTAAGACGTTTCTATCCCAGTTCTGCCTATTTCTACCCATTTTTAAGCCATATCTGGCTATTTCTAAACAATTTTTGGCCATATCAACTCCAGTCGTCCCCATTTCTAACCTGTCTTAAGCCATTTTGGGCTATTTGACAAATATTGCCGGGCATTTCTAACCCTCTCCTGACCATTTCTAACCCACTTTTGACCATTTCTAATGCCTTTTCAATCCATTTTTGGCTAGCTCAAAACTATTTTTGCCCTTTCTATCCATTTTTTGCCTATTTCTAACCTATTTTAAGATATTTTTGCCCCTTTCTAACCTATTTTTGCCCAGTTCTAACCCATTTTTGCCCACTTCTAACCCACCTGAAGCCATTTCTGGCTATTTCTAACCAGTTGTTGGCTATTTCTATCCCATTTTTCCCCATTTTTGCCCTTTTTATACCATTTTGGGCCATTTCTAACCCAGTTCTGACCATTTCTAACCCCTATTCAATCCATTTTTGGATATTTCTGAAAGATTTTTGCTATTTCTCTCCACTTTTTGCCTATTTCTAACCTATTTTAAGATATTTTTGCCCAGTTCTAACCCATTTTGCCCACTTCTAACCCACTTGAAGCCATTTCTGGCTATTTCTAAACAATTTCGGGCCATATCAACTCCAGTCGTCCCCATTTCTAACCTGTCTTAAGCCATTTTTGGCTATTTCTAACCCACTTCTGACCATTTCTAACCCACTTCTGACCATTTCTAACCCCTTTTCAAACCATTTTTGGCTATTTCCAATCATTTGTTTGCTATTTCTACCCCATTTTGCCCATTTCTAGCTCTTTTTAATCCTTTTCTGAGCATTTCTGACACACTTTTGACCATTTCTAACCCACTTCTGACAATTTCTAATTCCTTTCTAATCCTTTTTTGGCTATTTCTAAACAAGTTTTGCCATTTCTATCCACTTTTTACCTATGTCTAACCTAATTTAAGATATTTTTGCCCCTTTTCTAACCTATTTTTGCCCAGTTCTAACCCATTTTTGCCCACTTCTAACCCACCTGAAGCCATTTCTGGGTATTTCTAACCAGTTGTTTGCTATTTCTATCCCATTTTTGCCCATTTCTAATCCTTTTGAATCCTGGCTATTTCTGACTGACTCTTGACCATTTCTAACGCGTTTAATGCCACTTTTGGCTATTTCTAAAATATTTCAAGACGTTTCTATCCCAGTTCTGCCTATTTCAACCCATTTTTAAGCCATTTCTGGCTATTTCTGACCAGTTGTTTGCTATTTCTATCCCATTTTTCCCCATTTTCGCCCCTTTTTATACCATTTTGGGCCATTTCTAACCCAGTTCTGACCATTTCAAACCCTTATTCAATCCATTTTTGGATATTTCTGAAAGATTTTTGCTATTTCTCTCCACTTTTTGCCTATTTCTAACCTATTTTAAGATATTTTTGCCCAGTTCTAACCCATTTTGCCCACTTCTAACCCACTTGAAGCCATTTCTGGCTATTTCTAAACAATTTTGGGCCATATGAACTCCAGTCGTCCCCATTTCTAACCTGTCTTAAGCCATTTTTGGCTATTTCTAACCCACTTCAGACCATTTCTAACCCACTTCTGACCATTTCTAACCCCTTTTCAAACCATTTTTGGCTATTTCTAACCATTTGTTTGCTATTTCTATCCCATTTTTGCCCATTTCTAAACCTTTTTAATCCTGGCTATTTCTGACTGACTCTTGACCATTTCTAACGCGTTTAATGCCATTCTTGGCTATTTCGAAAATATTTCAAGACGTTTCTATCCCAGTTCTGCCTATTTCTACCCATTTTTAAGCCATTTCTGGCTATTTCTAAACAATTTTTGGTCATATCAAGTCCAGTCGTCCCCATTTCTAACCTGTCTTAAGCCATTTTGGGCTATTTGACAAATATTGCCGGCCATTTCTAACCCTCTCCTGACCATTTCTAACCCACTTTTGACCATTTCTAATGCCTTTTCAATCCATTTTTGGCTAGCTCAAAACTATTTTTGCCCTTTCTATCCATTTTTTGCCTATTTCTAACCTATTTTAAGATATTTTTGCCCCTTTCTAACCTATTTTTGCCCAGTTCTAACCCATTTTTGCCCACTTCTAAACATCTTGAAGCCATTTTTGGCTATTTCCCAACAGTTTTTTGTTATTTCTACCCCATTTTGCCCATTTCTAACCCCTTTTAATCCTGGCTATTTCTGACTGACCTTTGACCATTTCTAACACGTTTCATGCCATTTCTGGCTGTTTCGAAAATATTTTAAAACATTTCTATCCCAGTTGTGACCATTCCTACCCATTTTTAAGCCATTTCTGGCTATTTCTAAACTATTTTTGGCCATATCAGGTCCAGTCGTGCCCATTTCTAACCTGTCTTAAGCCATTTTGGGCCATTTCTAACCCACTTTTGACCATTTCTAACCCCCTTTAAAGCCATTTTTGGCTAGCTCTCACCAATTTTTGCCAACTCTAACCTATTCTAAGACATTTTTGACCCTTTCTAACCCATTGTTGCCCAGTTCTAACCCAGTTTTGCCCACTTCTAACCACCTGAAGCTATTTCTGGCTATTTCTAACCAATTTTTTGCTATTTCTGCTCCATTTTGCCCATTTCTAACCCTTTTTAATCCTTTTCTGACCATTTCTAGCCCACTTTTGACCATTTCTAACCCCTTTTCAATCCATTTTTGGCTATTTCTAAACAATTTTGGCCATTTCTATCCATTTTTTGCCTATTGCTAACCTATTTTAAGATATTTTTTTGTCCCTTTCTCACCTATTTTTGAGCTGTTCTAACCCAGTTTTGCCCACTTCTAACCCACCTGAAGCCATTTCTGGCTATTTCTAAACATTTTTTTGCTATTTCTACCCTGTTTTGCCCATTTATATCCCTTTTTAATCCTTTTCTGACCATTTCTGATCCACTTTTGACCATGTCTAAAGCGTTTCATGCCATTTTTGGCTGTTCTGAAAATATTTTAAAACATTTCTATCTCAGTTGTGCCCATTTCTACCCATTTTGAAGCCATTTCTGGCTATTTCTAAACTATTTTTGGCCATATCAAGTCCAGTCATGCCATTTCTAACCTGTTAAGCCATTTTGGGCCATTTCTAACCCACTTTTGACCATTTCTAACCCCCTTTAAAGCCATTTTTGGCTAGCTCTCACCAATTTTTGCCAACTCTAACCTATTCTAAGACATTTTTCCCCCTTTCTAACGCATTGTTGCCCAGTTCTAAACCAGTTTTGCCCACTTCTAAACCACTTGAAGCCATTTTTGGCTATTTCCCAACAGTTTTTTGTTATTTCTACCCCATTTTGCCCATTTCTAACCCGTTTTAATCCTGGCTATTTCTGACTGACCTTTGACCATTTCTAACGCGTTTCATGCCATTTTTGGCTCTTTCGAAAATATTTCAAGACATTTCTATCCCAGTTGTGCCCATTTCTACCCATTTTGAAGCCATTTCTGGCTATTTCTAAACTATTTTTGGCCATATCAAGTCCAGTCGTGCCCATTTCTAACCTGTTAAGCCATTTTTGGCCCATTTCTAACCCACTTTTGACCATTCCTAACTCACTTTTAAGCCATTTTTGGCTAGCTCTCAACAATTTTTGCCATTTCTTACCTATTTTGAGACGTTTTTGCCCCTTTCCAACCCATTGTTGCCCAGTTCTAACCCAGTTTTGCCCACTTCTAACCCACCTGAAGCCATTCATGGCTATTTCTAACCATTTTTTTTGCTATTTCTGCCCCATTTTGCCCATTTCTAACCCTTTTTAATCCTTTTCTGACCATTTCTAACCCGCTTTTGACCATTTCTAACCCCTTTTCAATCTATTTTTGGCTATTTCTAAACAATTTTGGCCATTTCTATCCATTTTTTGCCTATTTTTAACCTATTTTAAGATATTTTTTTGTCCCATTCTCACCTATTTTTGCCCTGTTCTAACCCACTTTTGCCCACTTCTAACCCACCTGAAGCCATTTCTGGCTATTTCTAAACATTTGTTTGCTATTTCTATCCCATTTTTGCCCATTTCTGCCCCCTTTTATGCCATTATTGGCCATTTCTAACCCAGTTCCGACCATTTCTCATTCCTTTGTAACCCTTTATTGGCTGTTTCTAAAGAATTTTTGCCATTTCTATCCACATCTTGCCCATTTCTAACCTATTTTAAGATTTTTTTTGCCCCTTTCTAACCCATTGTTGCCCACTTCCAACCCACCTGAATCCATTTCTGGCTATTACTAACCCTTTCTTTGCTATTTCTATCCCATTTTTATCCATTTCTACCCCCTATTATGCCACTATTGGCCGTTTCTAACCCGCTTTTGACATTTTCTACCCCCTTTTCTATCTATTTTTGGCTATTTCTAAACAGTTTTTGTCATTCCTATGCATTTTTTTGCCCATTTCTAACCTATTTTAAGATATTTTTGCCCAGTTCTAACCCATTTTTGCCTGGTTCTAACCCATTTTTGCTCACTTCTAACCCACTTGAAACCATTTCGGGCTATTTCCAAACATTTGTTTGCTATTTCTACCCCATTTTGCCCATTTCTAAACCTTTTTAATCTTTTTTTTGGCCATTTCTGACCCACTTTTGGCCCTTTCTAACCTGTTTAATGCCACTTTTGGCTATTTCTAAAATATTTTAAGACATTTCTACCCCAGTTCTGCCTATTTCTACCCATTTTTAAGCCATTTCTGGCTATTTCTAAACAATTTTTGGCCACATCAAGTCCAGTCGTGCCCATTTCTAACCTGTCTTAAGCCATTTTGGGCTATTTGACAAATATTGCCGGCCATTTCTAACCCTCTCCTGACCATTTCTAACCCACTTTTGACCATTTCCAACCCCCTTTCAATCCATTTTTGGCTAGCTCAAAACTATTTTTGCCCTTTCTATCCATTTATTGCCTATTTCTAACCTATTTTAAGATATTTTTGCCCCTTTCTAACCCATTCTTGCCCAGTTCTAACCCATTTTTGCCCACTTCTAACCCACCTGAAGCCATTTCTGGCTATTTCTAACCAGTTGTTTGCTATTTCTATCCCATTTTTGCCCATTTCTAATCCTTTTTAATCCTGGCTATTTCTGACTGACTCTTGACCATTTCTAACGCGTTTAATGCCACTTTTGGCCATTTCTAAAATATTTTAAGACGTTTCTATCCCAGTTCTGCCTATTTCAACCCATTTTTAAGCCATTTCTGGCTATTTCTGACCAGTTGTTGGCTATTTCTATCCCATTTTTCCCCATTTTCGCCCCTTTTTATACCATTTTGGGCCATTTCTAACCCAGTTCTTACCATTTCTAACCCTTATTCAATCCATTTTTGGATATTTCTGAAAGATTTTTGCTATTTCTCTCCACTTTTTGCCTATTTCTAACCTATTTTAAGATATTTTTGCCCAGTTCTAACCCATTTTGCCCACTTCTAACCCACTTGAATCCATTTCTGGCTATTTCTAAACAATTTTGGGCCATATCAACTCCAGTCGTCCCCATTTCTAACCTGTCTTAAGCCATTTTTGGCTATTTCTAACCCACTATTGACCATTTCTAACCCACTTCTGACCATTTCTAACCCTTTTTCAAACCATTTTTGACTATTTCTAACCATTTGTTTGCTATTTCTATCCCATTTTTGCCCATTTCTAAACCTTTTTAATCCTGGCTATTTCTGACTGACTCTTGACCATTTCTAACGCGTTTAATGCCATTCTTGGCTATTTCTAAAATATTTTAAGACGTTTCTACCCCAGTTCTGCCTATTTCTACCCATTTTTAAGCCATTTCTGGCTATTTCTAAACAATTTTTAGCCATATCAAGTCCAGTCGTCCCCATTTCTAACCTGTCTTAAGCCATTTTGGGCTATTTGACAAATATTGCCGGGCATTTCTAACCCTCTCCTGACCATTTCTAACCCACTTTTGACCATTTCCAACCCCTTTTCAATCCATTTTTGGCTAGCTCAAAACTATTTTTGCCCATTTCTATCCATTTTTTGCCTATTTCTAACCTATTTTAAGATATTTTTGCCCCTTTCTAACCTATTTTTGCCCAGTTCTAACCCATTTTTGCCCACTTCTAACCCACCTGAAGCCATTTCTGGCAATTTCTAACCAGTTGTTGGCTATTTCTATCCCATTTTTGCCCATTTCTGCCCATTTCTGCCCCTCTTTTATGCCATTTTGGGCCATTTCTGACCCACTTTTGACCATTTCTAATTCCTTAGCAAACTTTTTTGGCTATTTCTGAACAATTTTTGCCATTTCTCTCCACTTTTTGCCTATTTCTAACCTATTTTAAGATATTTTTGCCCCTTTCTAACCCATTCTTGCCCAGTTCTAACCCATTTTTGCCCACTTCTAACCCACCTGAAGCCATTTCTGGCTATTTCTAACCAGTTGTTGGCTATTTCTATTCCATTTTTGCCCATTTTTGCCCATTTCTGCCCATTTCTGCCCCTTTTTATGCCATTTTGGGCCATTTCTGACCCACTTTAACCATTTCAAATTCCTTAGCAAACTTTTTTGGCTATTTCTGAACAATTTTTGCCATTTCTCTCAACTTTTTGCCAATTTCTAACCTATTTTAAGATATTTTTGCCCCTTTCTAACCCATTCTTGCCCGGTTCTAACCCATTTTTGTTCACTTCTAACCCGCTTGAAACCATTTTGGGCTATTTCCAAACATTTGTTTGCTATTTGTTTGCTATCAAGTCCAGTCGTCCCCATTTCTAACCTGTCTTAAGCCATTTTGGGCTATTTGATGTGAAAAACTATGGACTAGGGTATTGTTTATTAAGATTCTTGTTAAGCCCAATGTAAAGATCGGACCATTTGTGTAAGATAAATCGCATATGCAAGTTAAAACCGCCATAAAACACCACTAGTACAAGATAAGATAAGGAAATCGCATGTGCAAGCTAAAACAGCCATAAAACACCACTTGTAAGGTAAGGATAATTGCACATGCAAGACAGCCCATAAAACACCACTTGAGCAAGATAAGATAAGCGCCAGATGTTCCAGGAACCAGCTCGGCAGAAACATGACAAGTAAAAGAAAAATGAGTGAGAGGTCAAGGGAGAAGGACTTCTAACTCAAACGGCCCCCAAAAAGCAGAAAACGACCCCTAGCAACAACTGAAGCATGCGCAAAGTACCTCCACTACTTCAAAGAACATGAAAGGAAAGATGTATTAAAGGGGACTGTTTAAACTGTTTAGCGCGGCAGTTGGTGGAGCGCAAACTCCCCTGTCGTCCAGCGCTGCTTTTGCTCATATTCTACTTGCTATAATTAATAAAATTCTAATTGGATTCTAGTCTGTTGTGGTCTCAATTTATAACAATCTTGGTGCCGTGACTCGGATAAGGAACGGTGAGCTTTGGTCCTCCGGGGAGGCGCCCCGCGATAGTCCGCGGCCCCGCGACCGACAGCTCACTGCCACCTTACCGACGAACCTAAATTCTAGAATATTGAGCAAAAAGGAACCGGTAAAATCCCATAAAGATTCTGTGCACGGGAGTCCGGACGAAGACGCAGGACGCGTAAGTATATTGCGAATTTATTCGCGGGTTTACCGTTCGGGCGGGATTGGGTTTCCTGGAATATAGCGAATGAGAGGTTCGACATACTGAACCAAGCGATTGTGGACCCTTAAGTACTGCGTTTCCCACCTCCCGCGAGGGACTGGGCCAGGAACAAGGGGGGGAGAGTGAGTGTGTGTTTGTGGATATTCCAGAAGATGGGGGCGAAGGGCAGCAAGCCTTCGACTCCCATGGGGAGGGTACCCCCTGTACCTAAGAATACCCCTCTGGCATATATCTTAGACAATTGGAGATATTTCCCTGGGACCCTAGGGAAAGATAAGCAGAAGATGATAAAATATTGTACTAAGATATGGGGAGGGAAGAAGATTTCTAAAAATGTCTTTTGGCCGGTATACGGGTCAGAAGAAGATTGGGTAAAACAACAGTTAAACTTCTGGGTTAATAATAAAAAACCCCTTAACCCGGAGGAAAGTCAATATGCAGAAGTGTGGCTAGAAAGACCGGGAGCTAGACTTTACCCGCTGAATGAAACAAAAACTAAACAAAGGAAAAAGAAGGAAGAATCAGACGAAACCCTTCTAATTCCCCCCCCTTATGCTCCTCCTCCTGCTCCCGCAGCCTCTCCAGAGGTCCCCAGAGCACCTTCTCCTCCCTCAGAGTCAAAACAAGAATCTTCCCCCCCTCCTACTCCTAGACGGGTGACTAGAAGTCAAAAAGGGGCAGCTCAGATGTACCCCCTAAGGGAAATGCCCATGGGGGGACCTCAACCCGTGATCGGATATATTTCTGTGCCCTTAAATTCGACTGACCTACGAGATTTTAAAAGAACCGAGATGGGGAACTTAATTGAGGACCCGCTCGGAGTGGCAGAAAGGTTAGATCAATTTCTGGGACCAAATCTTTACACCTGGGATGAGATGCAATCTATCCTGGGTCAATTATTTACTACTGAGGAGAGAGAAATGATTAGGCGAGCAGGAATGAGACTGTGGGATGCTCAACATGCCCAGGGACCCCAAGCAGATATTAAATGGCCACTCCAAAGACCTAATTGGGATAATCAGGATCCGCTGCATAGAACCCATATGCAAGACCTAAGAACAATAGTAATTCAGGGAATTAGAGAAGCAGTACCTCGTGGCCAGAATATTAACAAGGCATTTAATGAAATGCAAAAGAAAGATGAGAGCCCTACTGAGTGGCTGGAACGGTTGAGGAAGGCTCTTCAACTGTATTCTGGAGTAAATCCTGACAGCCCTTTAGGGCAGGCACTCCTTAAAACTCAGTTTGTAGCAAAATCATGGGAAGACATCAGAAAGAAGATTGAAAAGTTAGAAGACTGGCAAGATAGAGGCTTGGATGAATTGTTAAGGGAAGCTCAGAAAGTCTATGTGAGGCGAGAAGAGGAGAGCAGCAAGCGACAAGTAAAAATGATGGTAGCAGCAGTCAGAGAAGATCGTAAAGGACGGACTGGTGAACACAGATCTGTTGGAATGAAACAAGGGAATGTAGTAGTAAAGAAAGAACAGGGACGTTGTTTTTACTGTGGAAAGAAGGGGCATATAAAGAAGAATTGCAGAGAGAGGATCAGGGATGAGGAAGTATTGAAAACGGAATAGGAGAGTCAGGGGCTCTATATCTTAGGGGACCGGAGTCATCATGAGCCCTTGATAAAATTAAAAATAGGTCCCCATAAACAAGAGTTCACCTTTTTAGTAGACACTGGGGCTGAGAAATCAACTATTAGGCAAATACCTGAGGGATGTAAGGTTTCCCCTGAAAAAGTACAAGTAATTGGAGCAAAAGGGGAACCCTTTAAAGTCAGCAAAATCAAGAATGTGGTATTCGAAACTGAAAATAAATTTGGAATAGGTGAACTCTTGCTCGTCCCTGAAGCAGAATTTAATCTGCTAGGACGAGATTTAATTGTTGAATTGCAATTAGAAATTAAAGTAAAAAACCAAGAGCTAACAGTGTCTGCTTATCCTTTGACTGTGAATGATCAGAAACAAATTAACCCCGATGTCTGGTACTCTCCGGATACAATTAGTAGACTGGAAATCCCACCGATTAAAGTTCAAATTTCCGAACCCCACATACCTGTAAGGGTAAGGCAATATCCAATATCCCTAGAAGGACGGAGAGGATTGAAACCAGAGATTGATCGATTATTAGCACAAGGAATCTTAGAGCCCTGTATGTCACCCTTTAACACCCCCATTCTGCCCATAAAAAAACCAAATGGGAAATATCGGCTCGTACATGATTTAAGGGAAATAAACAAAAGAACTGTTACCCGGTTCCCTGTAGTAGCAAATCCATACACACTGTTAAGCAAGTTAGGACCCCATAACTCCTGGTATAGTGTGGTTGATTTAAAGGATGCCTTTTGGGCCTGTCCACTGGCAGAAGAATGCCGTGATTATTTTGCCTTTGAATGGGAAGACATAGAGACAGGCCGTAGACAACAACTGAGGTGGACCGTACTCCCCCAAGGGTTCACTGAGTCCCCTAATCTGTTTGGACAAGCCCTAGAGGAGCTTTTAAAAGAATACCAGGTACAAACAGGGAACGTGCTGTTACAGTATGTAGATGATCTGCTCATAGCAGGGAACAATAAGGAGGATGTAAGGAAAGAAAGTATTCAGCTCTTAAACTTTCTTGCACAAAAGGGACTACGGGTATCACAGGAAAAGTTACAATTTGTGGAAGAAAAGGTAAAATATTTGGGGCATTATTTGTTTAACGGTAAGAAGATATTAGACCCAGAGCGCATTAAAGGAATTCTGGAATTACCTATGCCTGTCACTAAGAGGCAAATTCGACAGGCATTAGGGCTATTTGGGTATTGTAGGCAATGGATAGAGAACTACAGCTTTAAAGTCAAATTCTTATATGAACAACTGTCTAAAGATAAGATACCTAAGTGGACTCATCAGGATCAAGAGCAGTTTACCAATCTCAAAAGAGAATTGAGTCAGGCACCGGTTTTAAGTCTACCGGATTTAAAGCGGCCATTCCATTTATTTGTTAACATACATGAGGGAACAGCATTCGGAGTATTAACTCAGGAATGGGCCGGACAAAAGAAACCGGTGGCATACCTATCAAAGCTGTTAGACCCTGTAAGCAGGGGTTGGCCAAGTTGTTTACAAATCATTGTTGCTGCTGCCTTATTACTTGAGGAAACGAATCGCATTACCTTTAATGGAGAAGTTGTTTTATATGCGCCTCATAACATCAGGGGAGTGTTACAACAAAAAGCAGAAAAATGGCTTACAGATAGCCGATTATTAAAGTATGAGGGAATACTTATAGAATCCCCTAAACTATCTTTGAAAACTATTGGAGCAGTTAACCCCGCTGAATTTTTGTACCCTGGAGAAGGTGATGAACTATTGCACAATTGTTTTCAAACAATTGAACAGCAGACACGCATTAGGCCAGACTTAGAAGAAGAAGAACTACAATGTGGAGAAGTCTTATTTATAGATGGGTCATCACGAATAGTGGAAGGTAAACGACTGTCCGGATATGCCATTATTAAGTTAGAAAAAGGAGAATTTAAGACAACAGAATCAGGTCCCCTGAGCGCCAGCTGGTCGGCTCAAGCCTGTGAGCTGTATGCATTGTGGAAAGCATTAGTGTCACTGAAGGGAAAGGATGGAACTATATATACAGACTCACGCTATGCATTTGGAGTAGTACACACCTTTGGAAAAATATGGGAGGAAAGAGGATTTGTTAACTCACAGGGAAAAGAACTGATACACCCAGAACTAATACGGCGAGTCCTGAGGGCATTGAAAATGCCGAATAAAATAGCAGTTGTACATATAAAGGGACACCAACAAGGTACAAGCTATCAAATTAGGGGAAATAATGCAGCTGATACAGAAGCAAAACGAGTGGCAGGCAATCATAGTACAATAATGACTCTGCAACAAATACCTGTTAGTAAAAATTTGAGTTTTGAGTCTGCAGAAAAGGAAAAACTAGAACAAATGGGAGCTAAGGAACAGGATGGTAAATACATATTACCAGATGGAAGAGAAGTCTTGCCTAAGGGCATAGCACTCGAAATATTTTCAAAAATACACAGTAAAACACACTGGGGAACCCAAGCGTTAGTTGATCATTTCAATCAACAGTTTGCCTGTATAGGCGTATATAACATAGCAAAAGCAGTCACAGCAGCCTGCGAGACCTGTCAAAAGGTTAATCGAAATAGCATGAGACAAAAACCTTTTGGAGGACGTTCACCAGCATACAGACCTTTTTCACACATACAAGTGGATTTTACTGAACTACCTAGGGTAGGGCGTTACAAATATTTATTGGTAATGGTGGATCATTTAACACATTATGTCGAGGCTTTTTCTACCTCCCGGGCAACTGCTAATCAAGTTACCAAGGCGTTATTAGAACACATTATACCTCGATATGGAGTACCTGAAGTAATTGACTCGGACAGAGGAACACACTTTGTGTCAAAAATTGTTAAAGATCTAACAGAAAGTTTGGGTATTAAGTGGGAATACCATACACCATGGCATCCACAAAGTTCGGGAAAGGTTGAAAGGATGAATGGAGAAATCAAAACTATTTTGACTAAATTAATGATAGAAACTAAATTATCATGGATTAAGTGCCTACCCATGGCCCTATTAATTCTTAGAACCAGACCCCGAGCAGATGTGGGAATATCGGCATTTGAAATGGTGTATGGAATGTCCTATAGAATTGAAAGTCCACAAACAAATGTTTTAATTCGAGACCGTGTAATTAATGAGTATGTTTCACAATTAGCAGAACATCGTAACAAGCTTTGGGAACGGGGACTGATTGTACAACAACCCCCGTTGGACTTAAAGATTCACAATCTTAAACCTGGGGACTGGATATTGGTCAAAACGTGGAAAGAAGAAACCCTAAAACCCACTTGGGAGGGACCTTACCTTGTTCTACTCACCACAGAGACAGCTATTCGCACTGCAGAGCGCGGATGGACACATGCCAGTCGTGTTAAAGGACCAGTAAATCCTCCACAGTGGAAGGTTGTCAGCTCACCCGGAGACACCAGGCTTGTGTTAAAACGATAAATAATGATACAAACTGTTTTTAAGTATTTCTTAGATCTACCTTTTGGTATCCAGTGTGTAATAGGAATATTGTTTGCATTAATCGTTTCTTTGATTGTATATTATTTGTGGAAAATAGTTAAGTGTGGAAAAGGGGTATGCTAGCTATATGGGATGTGTTAATTATATATGTAACACACGAATCAAGTGTGGGAAACTTATCTGTTTGAATGTTTTAAGTGCATAAAGTGTCGAGAGAAACAGTGGCAACATTACAAGGAGGGAACTCCTCCCCAAGGGGTTTGTAGTATTTGCTACAAGAGTGAGCATGATTTTACAAATTGGGCTTTTAAACGATTCGGCATCATTGCAGTCCAGTGTAGACTGGAAGTAGTAGCCATAAGGTATAACAGGTATATGATAAAAAGCCAAATCTTAACCCGCATAACCGTCTAACCAGTTGCAAAAGGCATATTCCTACCAGAGACTCTTGCTGCCGAGAAGATGGTAACCCCCGTGTCTGGCCGCAACCCAGTCGACGGGCGAGGCAGAGGAGAAAAACCCACCAGAGGAAAAAGCCTGCGACTTGGGACGTGCAAGCAGCCTTGGCTAAACTTCCACAGGACTGGTAAAAACTCAAATATAGAAAAGACACAATACCCTCCAAAAACACTCTTTTTCCTGTACACTTTATGCTTACTAATTTTACCAACAAAAGCTGGAAATCCACATGAACCTATGATCTGGAAATTGTATGACCTAAAAGAATCAAAAGTACTTCAAAACCAAACCAGCCCAGGACAAGTAAACTTTTCGGTGCCTATAGGTTCCCTAATACCTATTGAGCAATTCAAAGAGAATTATGGCCGGGCAGCCCGCGGAGGTCATCTTGGTGTGAGAACTAGGGCCGAGGAACTACCATTTTACATATGTCCAGCAAGTAACCCTGGCAAAAGTTATTGCAATCATCCAGGTGAATATTATTGTGCATATTGGGGTTGTGAAACTATTGCTTCAGCCTGGTCAACAGGAGGAGATGAATACATAGTCGTAACAGATACTCGAAATAATACATACCCTAAAATCAAGATTACTATACAAAAACCCCAAGATGAAACATGGTTAACTGGGAAAATGTGGGGAATTAGATTTTGGGAAACAGGGAAAGATAGAGGAAATTTTTTTAGGATTGCTAAAGAAAGGCTTCCTCATGACCCTTTGCCAATAGGACCAAACTTGGTCCTGAATCCACCCACTTTCTTAGAAGAGAAGCTTACCCCCGTGGTTGTTACAACCACCTCTCCGGACTCCCTATCGGAGACAACTAAAAACACTGTGACTGAATTCTCCTTGTTTAGAGATTTAAGGGTATCAGGATCCAAAGACCCCTTATGGGATTTAATGCAAGCCTCTTATCGCGCCCTTAATGAAAGTAAACCAAATTTAACTAAGGAATGCTGGTTATGTTACAATGTTAGACCACCATATTTTGAGGCAATTGGAAAACCAGGCAAGATTCGATGGTCTAATGGTTCAAACCCACGAGAATGCCCATGGGATGACCAGGGGAACCATACGCAAGGAATTACTATTCAATTAGTCACAGGTCAAGGAAAATGTATAGGTACAGTGCCCAAAAAGTATCAGCCTTTGTGTAACCGAACAGTCAGTAATGCCATCATAGAGAAATACAAGAATCGATTTTACAAATGGGCTATCCCTATACCAGGAGCTAAATGGATTTGTTCAGACATCGGAGTAACGCCTTGCCTATCCTTAAACATGCTTGATAAATTTCAGTTTTGTATACAGGTGATTATCGTTCCTCGTCTTATCTATCACACCTCTGAGGAGATATTACGCCACTTTGAAGGAGACCTGAATAGACAAAAACGAGAGCCAATTACAGTAGTAACCCTAGCTACACTGCTGATAGCAGGTGGAGTTGGAGCAGGTACAGGCATAGCCTCCCTAGTAAAAGGTCAGGAATTAAAAAATTTGCAAATGGCTGTAAATGAGGATTTAACAAAAATAGAACAATCTATTCAAAATTTAGCCACTTCAGTAAAGTCTTTATCAGAAGTAGTGCTGCAAAATAGAAGAGGATTAGATCTATTATTCTTAAAGGAAGGAGGGTTATGTGTAGCTCTCAATGAGGAATGTTGTTCTTTTGCTGATCATACGGGAGTAGTCCAGGACACCATGGCTGAACTCCGAAAAAGGTTAGATCAACGAAAAAAGGATCGTGAGGCGGGCAGGTCATGGTATGAAAACTGGTTTAATGTTTCACCTTGGCTAACCACTTTGTTGTCTGCTTTAGCAGGACCACTTATTCTGTTGATTCTGGGACTTACATTTGGGCCTTGTATATTACGCTATATTTTACGTTTTATTAGAAAACGATTTGACATGGCTGAATTACTTATTTTAACTACGATGACGAGGGCAAAGTATAAGAGTGTATCTGTTAATGAAGATGAAGATTGTTGTGAATGCGTTATGCCGCATAGAAATTATGAGTGTAATTGTGAAGTATTACCTTGTGAGTGTTATGATAAATGTTGGGATTGTGGAAAAAGGTTTACTTGCAGTGCCGAGGATGAAAGCAGCATCTAATAAACAATAATAGAATAAAAAGAAAAAGGGGGGATTGTGAAAAACTATGGACTAGGGTATTGTTTATTAAGATTCTTGTTAAGCCCAATGTAAAGATCGGACCATTTGTGTAAGATAAATCGCATATGCAAGTTAAAACCGCCATAAAACACCACTAGTACAAGATAAGATAAGGAAATCGCATGTGCAAGCTAAAACAGCCATAAAACACCACTTGTAAGGTAAGGATAATTGCACATGCAAGACAGCCCATAAAACACCACTTGAGCAAGATAAGATAAGCGCCAGATGTTCCAGGAACCAGCTCGGCAGAAACATGACAAGTAAAAGAAAAATGAGTGAGAGGTCAAGAGAGAAGGACTTCTAACTCAAACGGCCCCCAAAAAGCAGAAAACGACCCCTAGCAACAACTGAAGCATGCGCAAAGTACCTCCACTACTTCAAAGAACATGAAAGGAAAGATGTATAAAAGGGGACTGTTTAAACTGTTTAGCGCGGCAGTTGGCGGAGCGCAAACTCCCCTGTCGTCCAGCGCTGCTTTTGCTCATATTCTACTTGCTATAATTAATAAAATTCTAATTGGATTCTAGACTGTTGTGGTCTCAATTTATAACATTTGACAAACATTGCCGGCCATTTCTAACCCTCTCCTGACCATTTCTAACCCACTTTTGACCATTTCCAACCCCTTTTCAATCCATTTTTGGCTAGCTCAAAACTATTTTTGCCCATTTCTATCCATTTTTTGCCTATTTCTAACCTATTTTAAGATATTTTTGCCCCTTTCTAACCTATTTTTGCCCAGTTCTAACCCATTTTTGCCCACTTCTAACCCACCTGAAGCCATTTCTGGCTATTTCTAACCAGTTGTTGGCTATTTCTATCCCATTTTTGCCCATTTCTGCCCATTTCTGCCCCTTTTTATGCCATTTTGGGCCATTTCTGACCCACTTTTGACCATTTCTAATTCCTTAGCAAACTTTTTTGGCTATTTCAGAACAATTTTTGCCATTTCTCTCAACTTTTTGCCAATTTCTAACCTATTTTAAGATATTTTTGCCCCTTTCTAACCCATTCTTGCCCAGTTCTAACCCATTTTTGCCCACTTCTAACCCACCTGAAGCCATTTCTGGCTATTTCTAACCAGTTGTTGGCTATTTCTATTCCATTTTTGCCCATTTCTGCCCATCTCTGCCCCTTTTTATGCCATTTTGGGCCATTTCTGACCCACTTTAACCATTTCTAATTCCTTAGCAAACTTTTTTGGCTATTTCTGAACAATTTTTGCCATTTCTCTCCACTTTTTGCCAATTTCTAACCTATTTTAAGATATTTTTGCCCCTTTCTAACCCATTCTTGCCCGGTTCTAACCCATTTTTGTTCACTTCTAACCCACTTGAAGCCATTTGGGGCTATTTCCAATCATTTGTTTGCTATTTCTACCCCATTTTGCCCATTTCTAGCTCTTTTTAATCCTTTTCTGAGCATTTCTGACACACTTTTGACCATTTCCAACCCACTTCTGACAATTTCTAATTCCTTTCTAATCCTTTTTTGGCTATTTCTAAACAAGTTTTGCCATTTCTATCCACTTTTTACCTATGTCTAACCTAATTTAAGATATTTTTGCCCCTTTTCTAACCTATTTTTGCCCAGTTCTAACCCATTTTTGCCCACTTCTAACCCACCTGAAGCCATTTCTGGCTATTTCTAACCAGTTGTTTGCTATTTCTATCCCATTTTTGCCCATTTCTAATCCTTTTTAATCCTGGCTATTTCTGACTGACTCTTGACCATTTCTAACGCGTTTAATGCCACTTTTGGCTATTTCTAAAATATTTCAAGACGTTTCTATCCCAGTTCTGCCTATTTCAACCCATTTTTAAGCCATTTCTGGCTATTTCTGACCAGTTGTTGGCTATTTCTATCCCATTTTTCCCCATTTTCGCCCCTTTTTATACCATTTTGGGCCATTTCTAACCCAGTTCTGACCATTTCTAACCCTTATTCAATCCATTTTTGGCTATTTCTGAAAGATTTTTGCTATTTCTCTCCACTTTTTGCCTATTTCTAACCTATTTTAAGATATTTTTGCCCAGTTCTAACCCATTTTGCCCACTTCTAACCCACTTGAAGCCATTTCTGGCTATTTCTAAACAATTTTGGGCCATATCAACTCCAGTCGTCCCCATTTCTAACCTGTCTTAAGCCATTTTTGGCTATTTCTAACCCACTTCAGACCATTTCTAACCCACTTCTGACCATTTCTAACCTCTTTTCAAACCATTTTTGGCTATTTCTAACCATTTGTTTGCTATTTCTATCCCATTTTTGCCCATTTCTAAACCTTTTTAATCCTGGCTATTTCTGACTGACTCTTGACCATTTCTAACGCGTTTAATGCCATTCTTGGCTATTTCTAAAATATTTTAAGACTTTTCTATCCCAGTTCTGCCTATTTCTACCCATTTTTAAGCCATATCTGGCTATTTCTAAACAATTTTTGGCCATATCAAGTCCAGTCGTCCCCATTTCTAACCTGTCTTAAGCCATTTTGGGCTATTTGACAAATATTGCCGGCCATTTCTAACCCTCTCCTGACCATTTCTAACCCACTTTTGACCATTTCCAACCCCTTTTCAATCCATTTTTGGCTAGCTCAAAACTATTTTTGCCCTTTCTATCCATTTTTTGCCTATTTCTAACCTATTTTAAGATATTTTTGCCCCTTTCTAACCTATTTTTGCCCAGTTCTAACCCATTTTTGCCCACTTCTAACCCACCTGAAGACATTTCTGGCTATTTCTAACCAGTTGTTGGCTATTTCTATCCCATTTTTCCCCATTTTTGCCCTTTTTATACCATTTTGGGCCATTTCTAACCCAGTTCTGACCATTTCTAACCCCTATTCAATCCATTTTTGGATATTTCTGAAAGATTTTTGCTATTTCTCTCCACTTTTTGCCTATTTCTAACCTATTTTAAGATATTTTTGCCCAGTTCTAACCCATTTTGCCCACTTCTAACCCACTTGAAGCCATTTCTGGCTATTTCTAAACAATTTTTGGCCATATCAACTCCAGTCGTCCCCATTTCTAACCTGTCTTAAGCCATTTTGGGCTATTTGACAAATATTGCCGGCCATTTCTAACCCTCTCCTGACCATTTCTAACCCACTTTTGACCATTTCCAACCCCTTTTCAATCCATTTTTGGCTAGCTCATAACTATTTTTGCCCTTTCTATCCATTTTTTGCCTATTTCTAACCTATTTTAAGATATTTTTGCCCCTTTCTAACCTATTTTTGCCCAGTTCTAACCCATTTTTGCCCACTTCTAACCCACCTGAAGCCATTTCTGGCTATTTCTAACCAGTTGTTTGCTATTTCTATCCCATTTTTCCCCATTTTCGCCCCTTTTTATACCATTTTGGGCCATTTCTAACCCAGTTCTGACCATTTCTAACCCTTATTCAATCCATTTTTGGCTATTTCTGAAAGATTTTTGCTATTTCTCTCCACTTTTTGCCTATTTCTAACCTATTTTAAGATATTTTTGCCCAGTTCTAACCCATTTTGCCCACTTCTAACCCACTTGAAGCCATTTCTGGCTATTTCTAAACAATTTTGGGCCATATCAACTCCAGTCGTCCCCATTTCTAACCTGTCTTAAGCCATTTTTGGCTATTTCTAACCCACTTCAGACCATTTCTAACCCACTTCTGACCATTTCTAACCCCTTTTCAAACCATTTTTGGCTATTTCTAACCATTTGTTTGCTATTTCTATCCCATTTTTGCCCATTTCTAAACCTTTTTAATCCTGGCTATTTCTGACTGACTCTTGACCATTTCTAACGCGTTTAATGCCATTCTTGGCTATTTCTAAAATATTTTAAGACGTTTCTATCCCAGTTCTGCCTATTTCTACCCATTTTTAAGCCATATCTGGCTATTTCTAAACAATTTTTGGCCATATCAAGTCCAGTCGTCCCCATTTCTAACCTGTCTTAAGCCATTTTGGGCTATTTGACAAATATTGCCGGCCATTTCTAACCCTCTCCTGACCATTTCTAACCCACTTTTGACCATTTCCAACCCTTTTCAATCCATTTTTGGCTAGCTCAAAACTATTTTTGCCCTTTCTATCCATTTTTTGCCTATTTCTAACCTATTTTAAGATATTTTTGCCCCTTTCTAACCTATTTTTGCCCAGTTCTAACCCATTTTTGCCCACTTCTAACCCACCTGAAGCCATTTCTGGCTATTTCTAACCAGTTGTTGGCTATTTCTATCCCATTTTTCCCCATTTTTGCCCTTTTTATACCATTTTGGGCCATTTCTAACCCAGTTCTGACCATTTCTAACCCCTATTCAATCCATTTTTGGATATTTCTGAAAGATTTTTGCTATTTCTCTCCACTTTTTGCCTATTTCTAACCTATTTTAAGATATTTTTGCCCAGTTCTAACCCATTTTGCCCACTTCTAACCCACTTGAAGCCATTTCTGGCTATTTCTAAACAATTTTTGGCCATATCAACTCCAGTCGTCCCCATTTCTAACCTGTCTTAAGCCATTTTGGGCTATTTGACAAATATTGCCGGCCATTTCTAACCCTCTCCTGACCATTTCTAACCCACTTTTGACCATTTCCAACCCCTTTTCAATCCATTTTTGGCTAGCTCATAACTATTTTTGCCCTTTCTATCCATTTTTTGCCTATTTCTAACCTATTTTAAGATATTTTTGCCCCTTTCTAACCTATTTTTGCCCAGTTCTAACCCATTTTTGCCCACTTCTAACCCACCTGAAGCCATTTCTGGCTATTTCTAACCAGTTGTTTGCTATTTCTATCCCATTTTTCCCCATTTTCGCCCCTTTTTATACCATTTTGGGCCATTTCTAACCCAGTTCTGACCATTTCTAACCCTTATTCAATCCATTTTTGGCTATTTCTGAAAGATTTTTGCTATTTCTCTCCACTTTTTGCCTATTTCTAACCTATTTTAAGATATTTTTGCCCAGTTCTAACCCATTTTGCCCACTTCTAACCCACTTGAAGCCATTTCTGGCTATTTCTAAACAATTTTGGGCCATATCAACTCCAGTCGTCCCCATTTCTAACCTGTCTTAAGCCATTTTTGGCTATTTCTAACCCACTTCAGACCATTTCTAACCCACTTCTGACCATTTCTAACCTCTTTTCAAACCATTTTTGGCTATTTCTAACCATTTGTTTGCTATTTCTATCCCATTTTTGCCCATTTCTAAACCTTTTTAATCCTGGCTATTTCTGACTGACTCTTGACCATTTCTAACGCGTTTAATGCCATTCTTGGCTATTTCTAAAATATTTTAAGACTTTTCTATCCCAGTTCTGCCTATTTCTACCCATTTTTAAGCCATATCTGGCTATTTCTAAACAATTTTTGGCCATATCAACTCCAGTCGTCCCCATTTCTAACCTGTCTTAAGCCATTTTGGGCTATTTGACAAATATTGCCGGCCATTTCTAACCCTCTCCTGACCATTTCTAACCCACTTTTGACCATTTCCAACCCCTTTTCAATCCATTTTTGGCTAGCTCATAACTATTTTTGCCCTTTCTATCCATTTTTTGCCTATTTCTAACCTATTTTAAGATATTTTTGCCCCTTTCTAACCTATTTTTGCCCAGTTCTAACCCATTTTTGCCCACTTCTAACCCACCTGAAGCCATTTCTGGCTATTTCTAACCAGTTGTTTGCTATTTCTATCCCATTTTTCCCCATTTTCGCCCCTTTTTATACCATTTTGGGCCATTTCTAACCCAGTTCTGACCATTTCTAACCCTTATTCAATCCATTTTTGGCTATTTCTGAAAGATTTTTGCTATTTCTCTCCACTTTTTGCCTATTTCTAACCTATTTTAAGATATTTTTGCCCAGTTCTAACCCATTTTGCCCACTTCTAACCCACTTGAAGCCATTTCTGGCTATTTCTAAACAATTTTGGGCCATATCAACTCCAGTCGTCCCCATTTCTAACCTGTCTTAAGCCATTTTTGGCTATTTCTAACCCACTTCAGACCATTTCTAACCCACTTCTGACCATTTCTAACCTCTTTTCAAACCATTTTTGGCTATTTCTAACCATTTGTTTGCTATTTCTATCCCATTTTTGCCCATTTCTAAACCTTTTTAATCCTGGCTATTTCTGACTGACTCTTGACCATTTCTAACGCGTTTAATGCCATTCTTGGCTATTTCTAAAATATTTTAAGACTTTTCTATCCCAGTTCTGCCTATTTCTACCCATTTTTAAGCCATATCTGGCTATTTCTAAACAATTTTTGGCCATATCAAGTCCAGTCGTCCCCATTTCTAACCTGTCTTAAGCCATTTTGGGCTATTTGACAAATATTGCCGGCCATTTCTAACCCTCTCCTGACCATTTCTAACCCACTTTTGACCATTTCCAACCCCTTTTCAATCCATTTTTGGCTAGCTCAAAACTATTTTTGCCCTTTCTATCCATTTTTTGCCTATTTCTAACCTATTTTAAGATATTTTTGCCCCTTTCTAACCTATTTTTGCCCAGTTCTAACCCATTTTTGCCCACTTCTAACCCACCTGAAGACATTTCTGGCTATTTCTAACCAGTTGTTGGCTATTTCTATCCCATTTTTCCCCATTTTTGCCCTTTTTATACCATTTTGGGCCATTTCTAACCCAGTTCTGACCATTTCTAACCCCTATTCAATCCATTTTTGGATATTTCTGAAAGATTTTTGCTATTTCTCTCCACTTTTTGCCTATTTCTAACCTATTTTAAGATATTTTTGCCCAGTTCTAACCCATTTTGCCCACTTCTAACCCACTTGAAGCCATTTCTGGCTATTTCTAAACAATTTTTGGCCATATCAACTCCAGTCGTCCCCATTTCTAACCTGTCTTAAGCCATTTTGGGCTATTTGACAAATATTGCCGGCCATTTCTAACCCTCTCCTGACCATTTCTAACCCACTTTTGACCATTTCCAACCCCTTTTCAATCCATTTTTGGCTAGCTCATAACTATTTTTGCCCTTTCTATCCATTTTTTGCCTATTTCTAACCTATTTTAAGATATTTTTGCCCCTTTCTAACCTATTTTTGCCCAGTTCTAACCCATTTTTGCCCACTTCTAACCCACCTGAAGCCATTTCTGGCTATTTCTAACCAGTTGTTTGCTATTTCTATCCCATTTTTCCCCATTTTCGCCCCTTTTTATACCATTTTGGGCCATTTCTAACCCAGTTCTGACCATTTCTAACCCTTATTCAATCCATTTTTGGCTATTTCTGAAAGATTTTTGCTATTTCTCTCCACTTTTTGCCTATTTCTAACCTATTTTAAGATATTTTTGCCCAGTTCTAACCCATTTTGCCCACTTCTAACCCACTTGAAGCCATTTCTGGCTATTTCTAAACAATTTTGGGCCATATCAACTCCAGTCGTCCCCATTTCTAACCTGTCTTAAGCCATTTTTGGCTATTTCTAACCCACTTCAGACCATTTCTAACCCACTTCTGACCATTTCTAACCCCTTTTCAAACCATTTTTGGCTATTTCTAACCATTTGTTTGCTATTTCTATCCCATTTTTGCCCATTTCTAAACCTTTTTAATCCTGGCTATTTCTGACTGACTCTTGACCATTTCTAACGCGTTTAATGCCATTCTTGGCTATTTCTAAAATATTTTAAGACGTTTCTATCCCAGTTCTGCCTATTTCTACCCATTTTTAAGCCATATCTGGCTATTTCTAAACAATTTTTGGCCATATCAAGTCCAGTCGTCCCCATTTCTAACCTGTCTTAAGCCATTTTGGGCTATTTGACAAATATTGCCGGCCATTTCTAACCCTCTCCTGACCATTTCTAACCCACTTTTGACCATTTCCAACCCTTTTCAATCCATTTTTGGCTAGCTCAAAACTATTTTTGCCCTTTCTATCCATTTTTTGCCTATTTCTAACCTATTTTAAGATATTTTTGCCCCTTTCTAACCTATTTTTGCCCAGTTCTAACCCATTTTTGCCCACTTCTAACCCACCTGAAGCCATTTCTGGCTATTTCTAACCAGTTGTTGGCTATTTCTATCCCATTTTTCCCCATTTTTGCCCTTTTTATACCATTTTGGGCCATTTCTAACCCAGTTCTGACCATTTCTAACCCCTATTCAATCCATTTTTGGATATTTCTGAAAGATTTTTGCTATTTCTCTCCACTTTTTGCCTATTTCTAACCTATTTTAAGATATTTTTGCCCAGTTCTAACCCATTTTGCCCACTTCTAACCCACTTGAAGCCATTTCTGGCTATTTCTAAACAATTTTTGGCCATATCAACTCCAGTCGTCCCCATTTCTAACCTGTCTTAAGCCATTTTGGGCTATTTGACAAATATTGCCGGCCATTTCTAACCCTCTCCTGACCATTTCTAACCCACTTTTGACCATTTCCAACCCCTTTTCAATCCATTTTTGGCTAGCTCATAACTATTTTTGCCCTTTCTATCCATTTTTTGCCTATTTCTAACCTATTTTAAGATATTTTTGCCCCTTTCTAACCTATTTTTGCCCAGTTCTAACCCATTTTTGCCCACTTCTAACCCACCTGAAGCCATTTCTGGCTATTTCTAACCAGTTGTTTGCTATTTCTATCCCATTTTTCCCCATTTTCGCCCCTTTTTATACTATTTTGGGCCATTTCTAACCCAGTTCTGACCATTTCTAACCCTTATTCAATCCATTTTTGGCTATTTCTGAAAGATTTTTGCTATTTCTCTCCACTTTTTGCCTATTTCTAACCTATTTTAAGATATTTTTGCCCAGTTCTAACCCATTTTGCCCACTTCTAACCCACTTGAAGCCATTTCTGGCTATTTCTAAACAATTTTGGGCCATATCAACTCCAGTCGTCCCCATTTCTAACCTGTCTTAAGCCATTTTTGGCTATTTCTAACCCACTTCAGACCATTTCTAACCCACTTCTGACCATTTCTAACCCCTTTTCAAACCATTTTTGGCTATTTCTAACCATTTGTTTGCTATTTCTATCCCATTTTTGCCCATTTCTAAACCTTTTTAATCCTGGCTATTTCTGACTGACTCTTGACCATTTCTAACGCGTTTAATGCCATTCTTGGCTATTTCTAAAATATTTTAAGACGTTTCTATCCCAGTTCTGCCTATTTCTACCCATTTTTAAGCCATATCTGGCTATTTCTAAACAATTTTTGGCCATATCAACTCCAGTCGTCCCCATTTCTAACCTGTCTTAAGCCATTTTGGGCTATTTGACAAATATTGCCGGCCATTTCTAACCCTCTCCTGACCATTTCTAACCCACTTTTGACCATTTCCAACCCCTTTTCAATCCATTTTTGGCTAGCTCAAAACTATTTTTGCCCTTTCTATCCATTTTTTGCCTATTTCTAACCTATTTTAAGATATTTTTGACCACTTCTAACCTATTTTTGCCCAGTTCTAACCCATTTTTGCCCACTTCTAACCCACCTGAAGCCATTTCTGGCTATTTCTAACCAGTTGTTGGCTATTTCTATCCTATTTTTCCCCATTTTTCGCCCCTTTTTATACCATTTTGGGCCATTTCTAACCCAGTTCTGACCATTTCTAACCCCTATTCAATCCATTTTTGGATATTTCTGAAAGATTTTTGCTATTTCTCTCCACTTTTTGCCTATTTCTAACCTATTTTAAGATATTTTTGCCCAGTTCTAACCCATTTTGCCCACTTCTAACCCACTTGAAGCCATTTCTGGCTATTTCTAAACAATTTTGGGCCATATCAGCTCCAGTCGTCCCCATTTCTAACCTGTCTTAAGCCTTTTTTGGCTATTTCTAACCCACTTCTGACCATTTCTAACCCACTTCTGACCATTTCTAACCCCTTTTCAAACCATTTTTGGCTATTTCTAACCATTTGTTTGCTATTTCTATCCCATTTTTGCCCATTTCTAAACCTTTTTAATCCTGGCTATTTCTGACTGACTCTTGACCATTTCTAACGCGTTTAATGCCATTCTTGGCTATTTCTAAAATATTTTAAGACGTTTCTATCCCAGTTCTGCCTATTTCTACCCATTTTTAAGCCATATCTGGCTATTTCTAAACAATTTTTGGCCATATCAACTCCAGTCGTCCCCATTTCTAACCTGTCTTAAGCCATTTTGGGCTATTTGACAAATATTGCCGGCCATTTCTAACCCTCTCCTGACCATTTCTAACCCACTTTTGACCATTTCCAACCCCTTTTCAATCCATTTTTGGCTAGCTCAAAACTATTTTTGCCCTTTCTATCCATTTTTTGCCTATTTCTAACCTATTTTAAGATATTTTTGCCCCTTTCTAACCTATTTTTGCCCAGTTCTAACCCATTTTTGCCCACTTCTAACCCACTTGAAACCATTTCGGGCTATTTCCAAACATTTGTCTGCTATTTCTACCCCATTTTGCCCATTTCTAACCCTTTTTAATCCTTTTTTTGGCCATTTCTGACCCACTTTTGACTCTTTTCTAACCTGTTTAATGCCATTTTTGGCTTTTTCTCAAATATTTTAAGCCATTTCTAACCCATTTCTGCCCACTTCTGACCCACTTGAAGCCATTTCTGGCTATTTCTTAACAATTTTTGGCCATATCAACTCCAGTCGTCCCCATTTCTAACCTGTCTTAAGCCTTTTTTGGCTATTTCTAACCCACTTCAGACCATTTCTAACCCACCTCTGACCATTTCTAACCCCTTTTTAGTCCATTTTTGGCTATTTCTAACCATTTGTTTGCTATTTCTATCCCATTTTTGCCCATTTCTAAACCTTTTTAATCCTGGCTATTTCTGACTGACTCTTGACCATTTCTAACGCGTTTAATGCCACTTTTGGCTATTTCTAAAATATTTCAAGACGTTTCTATCCCAGTTCTGCCTATTTCAACCCATTTTTAAGCCATTTCTGGCTATTTCTGACCAGTTGTTTGCTATTTCTATCCCATTTTTCCCCATTTCGCCCTTTTATACCATTTTGGGCCATTTCTAACCCAGTTCTGACCATTTCTAACCCTTATTCAATCCATTTTTGGCTATTTCTGAAAGATTTTTGCTATTTCTCTCCACTTTTTGCCTATTTCTAACCTATTTTAAGATATTTTTGCCCAGTTCTAACCCATTTTGCCCACTTCTAACCCACTTGAAGCCATTTCTGGCCATTTCTAAACAATTTTGGGCCATATCAACTCCAGTCGTCCCCATTTCTAACCTGTCTTAAGCCATTTTTGGCTATTTCTAACCCACTTCAGACCATTTCTAACCCACTTCTGACCATTTCTAACCCCTTTTCAAACCATTTTTGGCTATTTCTAACCATTTGTTTGCTATTTCTATCCCATTTTTTCCCATTTCTAAACCTTTTTAATCCTGGCTATTTCTGACTGACTCTTGACCATTTCTAACGCGTTTAATGCCATTCTTGGCTATTTCTAAAATATTTTAAGACGTTTCTATCCCAGTTCTGCCTATTTCTACCCATTTTTAAGCCATATCTGGCTATTTCTAAACAATTTTTGGCCATATCAAGTCCAGTCGTCCCCATTTCTAACCTGTCTTAAGCCATTTTGGGCTATTTGACAAATATTGCCGGGCATTTCTAACCCACTCCTGACCATTTCTAACCCACTTTTGACCATTTCTAATGCCTTTTCAATCCATTTTTGGCTAGCTCAAAACTATTTTTGCCCTTTCTATCCATTTTTTGCCTATTTCTAACCTATTTTAAGATATTTTTGCCCCTTTCTAACCTATTTTTGCCCAGTTCTAACCCATTTTTGCCCACTTCTAACCCACCTGAAGCCATTTCTGGCTATTTCTAACCAGTTGTTTGCTATTTCTATCCCATTTTTGCCCATTTCTAATCCTTTTTAATCCTGGCTATTTCTGACTGACTCTTGACCATTTCTAACGCGTTTAATGCCATTCTTGGCTATTTCTAAAATATTTTAAGACGTTTCTATCCCAGTTCTGCCTATTTCTACCCATTTTTAAGCCATATCTGGCTATTTCTAAACAATTTTTGGCCATATCAAGTCCAGTCGTCCCCATTTCTAACCTGTCTTAAGCCATTTTGGGCTATTTGACAAATATTGCCGGGCATTTCTAACCCTCTCCTGACCATTTCTAACCCACTTTTGACCATTTCTAATGCCTTTTCAATCCATTTTTGGCTAGCTCAAAACTATTTTTGCCCAGCTCAAAACTATTTTTGCCCTTTCTATCCATTTTTTGCCTATTTCTAACCTATTTTAAGATATTTTTGCCCCTTTCTAACCTATTTTTGCCCAGTTCTAACCCATTTTTGCCCACTTCTAACCCACCTGAAGCCATTTCTGGCTATTTCTAACCAGTTGTTGGCTATTTCTATCCCATTTTTCCCCATTTTTGCCCCTTTTATACCATTTTGGGCCATTTCTAACCCAGTTCTGACCATTTCTAACCCCTATTCAATCCATTTTTGGGTATTTCTGAAAGATTTTTGCTATTTCTCTCCACTTTTTGCCTATTTCTAACCTATTTTAAGATATTTTTGCCAGTTCTAACCCATTTTGCCCACTTCTAACCCACTTGAAGCCATTTCTGGCTATTTCTAAACAATTTTGGGCCATATCAACTCCAGTCGTCCCCATTTCTAACCTGTCTTAAGCCATTTTTGGCTATTTCTAACCCACTTCAGACCATTTCTAACCCACTTCTGACCATTTCTAACCTCTTTTCAAACCATTTTTGGCTATTTCTAACCATTTGTTTGCTATTTCTATCCCATTTTTGCCCATTTCTAAACCTTTTTAATCCTGGCTATTTCTGACTGACTCTTGACCATTTCTAACGCGTTTAATGCCATTCTTGGCTATTTCTAAAATATTTTAAGACTTTTCTATCCCAGTTCTGCCTATTTCTACCCATTTTTAAGCCATATCTGGCTATTTCTAAACAATTTTTGGCCATATCAAGTCCAGTCGTCCCCATTTCTAACCTGTCTTAAGCCATTTTGGGCTATTTGACAAATATTGCCGGCCATTTCTAACCCTCTCCTGACCATTTCTAACCCACTTTTGACCATTTCCAACCCCTTTTCAATCCATTTTTGGCTAGCTCAAAACTATTTTTGCCCTTTCTATCCATTTTTTGCCTATTTCTAACCTATTTTAAGATATTTTTGCCCCTTTCTAACCTATTTTTGCCCAGTTCTAACCCATTTTTGCCCACTTCTAACCCACCTGAAGACATTTCTGGCTATTTCTAACCAGTTGTTGGCTATTTCTATCCCATTTTTCCCATTTTTGCCCTTTTTATACCATTTTGGGCCATTTCTAACCCAGTTCTGACCATTTCTAACCCCTATTCAATCCATTTTTGGATATTTCTGAAAGATTTTTGCTATTTCTCTCCACTTTTTGCCTATTTCTAACCTATTTTAAGATATTTTTGCCCAGTTCTAACCCATTTTGCCCACTTCTAACCCTTTTTAATCCTTTTTTGGGCCATTTCTGACCCACTTTTGACTCTTTTCTAACCTGTTTAATGCCATTTTTGGCTTTTTCTCAAATATTTTAAGCCATTTCTAACCCATTTCTGCCCACTTCTAACCCACTTGAAGCCATTTCTGGCTATTTCTTAACAATTTTTGTCCATATCAACTCCAGTCGTCCCCATTTCTAACCTGTCTTAAGCCTTTTTTGGCTATTTCTAACCCACTTCAGACCATTTCTAACCCACCTCTGACCATTTCTAACCCCTTTTTAGTCCATTTTTGGCTATTTCTAACCATTTGTTTGCTATTTCTATCCCATTTTTGCCCATTTCTAAACCTTTTTAATCCTGGCTATTTCTGACTGACTCTTGACCATTTCTAACGCGTTTAATGCCACTTTTGGCTATTTCTAAAATATTTCAAGACATTTCTATCCCAGTTCTGACTATTTCAACCCATTTTTAAGCCATTTCTGGCTATTTCTGACCAGTTGTTTGCTATTTCTATCCCATTTTTCCCCATTTTCGCCCCTTTTTATACCATTTTGGGCCATTTCTAACCCAGTTCTGACCATTTCTAACCCTTATTCAATCCATTTTTGGCTATTTCTGAAAGATTTTTGCTATTTCTCTCCACTTTTTGCCTATTTCTAACCTATTTTAAGATATTTTTGCCCAGTTCTAACCCATTTTGCCCACTTCTAACCCACTTGAAGCCATTTCTGGCCATTTCTAAACAATTTTGGGCCATATCAACTCCAGTCGTCCCCATTTCTAACCTGTCTTAAGCCATTTTTGGCTATTTCTAACCCACTTCAGACCATTTCTAACCCACTTCTGACCATTTCTAACCCCTTTTCAAACCATTTTTGGCTATTTCTAACCATTTGTTTGCTATTTCTATCCCATTTTTTCCCATTTCTAAACCTTTTTAATCCTGGCTATTTCTGACTGACTGTTGACCATTTCTAACGCGTTTAATGCCATTCTTGGCTATTTCTAAAATATTTTAAGACGTTTCTATCCCAGTTCTGTCTATTTCTACCCATTTTTAAGCCATATCTGGCTATTTCTAAACAATTTTTGGCCATATCAACTCCAGTCGTCCCCATTTCTAACCTGTCTTAAGCCATTTTGGGCTATTTGACAAATATTGCCGGGCATTTCTAACCCACTCCTGACCATTTCTAACCCACTTTTGACCATTTCTAATGCCTTTTCAATCCATTTTTGGCTAGCTCAAAACTATTTTTGCCCTTTCTATCCATTTTTTGCCTATTTCTAACCTATTTTAAGATATTTTTGCCCCTTTCTAACCTATTTTTGCCCAGTTCTAACCCATTTTTGCCCACTTCTAACCCACCTGAAGCCATTTCTGGCTATTTCTAACCAGTTGTTTGCTATTTCTATCCCATTTTTGCCCATTTCTAATCCTTTTTAATCCTGGCTATTTCTGACTGACTCTTGACCATTTCTAACGCGTTTAATGCCATTCTTGGCTATTTCTAAAATATTTTAAGACGTTTCTATCCCAGTTCTGCCTATTTCTACCCATTTTTAAGCCATATCTGGCTATTTCTAAACAATTTTTGGCCATATCAAGTCCAGTCGTCCCCATTTCTAACCTGTCTTAAGCCATTTTGGGCTATTTGACAAATATTGCCGGGCATTTCTAACCCTCTCCTGACCATTTCTAACCCACTTTTGACCATTTCTAATGCCTTTTCAATCCATTTTTGGCTAGCTCAAAACTATTTTTGCCCAGCTCAAAACTATTTTTGCCCTTTCTATCCATTTTTTGCCTATTTCTAACCTATTTTAAGATATTTTTGCCCCTTTCTAACCTATTTTTGCCCAGTTCTAACCCATTTTTGCCCACTTCTAACCCACCTGAAGCCATTTCTGGCTATTTCTAACCAGTTGTTGGCTATTTCTATCCCATTTTTCCCCATTTTTGCCCCTTTTTATACCATTTTGGGCCATTTCTAACCCAGTTCTGACCATTTCTAACCCCTATTCAATCCATTTTTGGGTATTTCTGAAAGATTTTTGCTATTTCTCTCCACTTTTTGCCTATTTCTAACCTATTTTAAGATATTTTTGCCCAGTTCTAACCCATTTTGCCCACTTCTAACCCACTTGAAGCCATTTCTGGCTATTTCTAAACAATTTTGGGCCATATCAACTCCAGTCGTCCCCATTTCTAACCTGTCTTAAGCCATTTTTGGCTATTTCTAACCCACTTCAGACCATTTCTAACCCACTTCTGACCATTTCTAACCTCTTTTCAAACCATTTTTGGCTATTTCTAACCATTTGTTTGCTATTTCTATCCCATTTTTGCCCATTTCTAAACCTTTTTAATCCTGGCTATTTCTGACTGACTCTTGACCATTTCTAACGCGTTTAATGCCATTCTTGGCTATTTCTAAAATATTTTAAGACTTTTCTATCCCAGTTCTGCCTATTTCTACCCATTTTTAAGCCATATCTGGCTATTTCTAAACAATTTTTGGCCATATCAAGTCCAGTCGTCCCCATTTCTAACCTGTCTTAAGCCATTTTGGGCTATTTGACAAATATTGCCGGCCATTTCTAACCCTCTCCTGACCATTTCTAACCCACTTTTGACCATTTCCAACCCCTTTTCAATCCATTTTTGGCTAGCTCAAAACTATTTTTGCCCTTTCTATCCATTTTTTGCCTATTTCTAACCTATTTTAAGATATTTTTGCCCCTTTCTAACCTATTTTTGCCCAGTTCTAACCCATTTTTGCCCACTTCTAACCCACCTGAAGACATTTCTGGCTATTTCTAACCAGTTGTTGGCTATTTCTATCCCATTTTTCCCATTTTTGCCCTTTTTATACCATTTTGGGCCATTTCTAACCCAGTTCTGACCATTTCTAACCCCTATTCAATCCATTTTTGGATATTTCTGAAAGATTTTTGCTATTTCTCTCCACTTTTTGCCTATTTCTAACCTATTTTAAGATATTTTTGCCCAGTTCTAACCCATTTTGCCCACTTCTAACCCTTTTTAATCCTTTTTTGGCCATTTCTGACCCACTTTTGACTCTTTTCTAACCTGTTTAATGCCATTTTTGGCTTTTTCTCAAATATTTTAAGCCATTTCTAACCCATTTCTGCCCACTTCTAACCCACTTGAAGCCATTTCTGGCTATTTCTTAACAATTTTTGTCCATATCAACTCCAGTCGTCCCCATTTCTAACCTGTCTTAAGCCTTTTTTGGCTATTTCTAACCCACTTCAGACCATTTCTAACCCACCTCTGACCATTTCTAACCCCTTTTTAGTCC